>CM067309.1:16002477-16017477 GCA_034231615.1 Meghimatium bilineatum
ACGACGACTATATACTGTAAGCACCACATATATTTAAATATACAACAACGTGTAGTCATTGCATATGTTTCAGCTAAACTTTACCAAGTATCGATTAAAACTTATACCAGATTTAAATCTACTGGCTTAACTACCAGAGTTATTTTAGGTATGCAATTGAGTTATGTGCAAACTGGACGGCCCAGTTGGTCGGAGGGCGAGTGACTAAATGCACTACACAGTCCCATTCCTTCCTTCCATCCATTATCATTTTAAATTTACGGTTTTTTTTAATATGGTACACAGGAGAGAGGAATATGGAACTAATTTAAGCCAATTTCATCCTTTCTTGTGTTATTCAGCATATTGCAGCAATAATTATAATTGCTACTGTAATCTGCTATCTCTGAACGGGATATACATTAGAATACTAACGTGTTTGAAACTGCGTCCAGAAGCAGTTGAATTTGACATTATTTCTCAGATATAGACAACAAATGTTAGTATAAAATTAATTTGTTTATTAAGAACAAAAGACTTGCAGTGAAAATGTACATATTAGTATTCTCGCATGTAGTAATTAAAAATTGGTTAAACACACACACACACACACACACACACACACACACACAAAACATTAGTCAACAAGGAAGTATAAAGTCATGTAATTGTGATTGATGGAAACCAAAACCGATATATTTGTTATCTGTCCCGCAGAGGTTCTTTTTCTAGCCGGTATATCAGTCATTATTCCAAAGAGAGTTAATGTGCTATGTAGTATTGAATATTGTTGACGTCCACTTCATGAACTTAACAGTAAAAATGTACGTCGCCGACAGGATTCGAACCTGCGCGGGAGGATTCCCAATGGATTTCAAGTCCATCGCCTTAACCACTCGGCCACAACGACTCATGATAATAATGCATCAATACCTCTTAAATATCCGATATTCTACTGTATGACACGTGATCTATTGAGAAATTTCTAACAATGATTTGGTTATACAATAGTTCAATATTACGCAACAATCGTTCAAACTGGTGCGTGGAATTGTTATGGTGCTGCGATAGCAGGACAATCTTAATCTGTGTTGTGCTGTGCAGCTGTACAGTTGAGTAAGTATCGCATGGCTCGTATCTCTAGTACACCCGAGTATAATACGCATTGTCTCATTCTAGTACACCCGAGTATTATACGCATTGTCTCATTCTAGTACACCCGAGTATTATACGCATTGTCTCATTCTAGTACACCCGAGAATGATACGCATTGTCTCATTCTAGTACACCCGAGTATGATACGCATTGTCTCATTCTAGTACACCCGAGTATGATACGCATTGTCTCATTCTAGTACACCCGAGTATGATACGCATTGTCTCATTCTAGTACACCCGCGTATGATACGCATTGTCTCATCCTTAATCGCCGTTGCGATTCCTCCAGCTTACACATGGAATAGTGCTCCAAATTATATGTTCTCGGATGTTCTAAATAGCGGTGCAAATCAGGCGATCACAACAGATTTAGACTTATGTTGTTACATCTCTCTGGTGTATGCGGAGATGACTGAGAAATTCAACCCAGACACATCTGTGATATGTATGATCAGAATTAGAAATCTATGCTTTTGTTGTTCTGTCTTTTTTGGGCAACATCATTTATTTGTGCCTCTGAGATTTAAACACCTTTTCTGGTGTTGCTGCGCTACATTAGACGATTATGAGTGGCAGACTCTCAGGAAATGGCATCGATGTTGTAAGCTCGTTTTGAACACTTTGAGCGAAACCTTTATGAATACTTTGAGCGAAACCTTTATGAATACTTTGAGCGAAACCTTTATGAATACTTTGAGAGAGACCTTTATGAATACTTTGAGCGAGAACTTTATGAATACTTTGAGAGAGACCTTTATGAATACTTTGAGCGAGAACTTTATGAATACTTTGAGCGAAACCTTTATGAATACTTTGAGCGAAACCTTTATGAATACTTTGAGAGAGACCTTTATGAATACTTTGAGCGAGAACTTTATGAATACTTTGAGCGAGAACTTTATGAATACTTTGAGCGAGAACTTTATGAATACTTTGAGAGAGACCTTTATGAATACTTTGAGCGAGAACTTTATGAATACTTTGAGAGAGACCTTTATGAATACTTTGAGAGAGACCTTTATGAATACTTTGAGCGAGAACTTTATGAATACTTTGAGAGAGACCTTTATGAATACTTTGAGCGAGAACTTTATGAATACTTTGAGCAAAACCTTTATGAATACTTTGAGCGAAACCTTTATGAATACTTTGAGAGAGACCTTTATGAATACTTTGAGCGAGAACTTTATGAATACTTTGAGCGAGAACTTTATGAATACTTTGAGCGAGAACTTTATGAATACTTTGAGAGAGACCTTTATGAATACTTTGAGCGAGAACTTTATGAATACTTTGAGAGAGACCTTTATGAATACTTTGAGCGAGAACTTTATGAATACTTTGAGCGAGAACTTTATGAATACTTTGAGAGAGACCTTTATGAATACTTTGAGCGAGAACTTTATGAATACTTTGAGAGAGACCTTTATGAATACTTTGAGCGAGAACTTTATGAATACTTTGAGCGAGAACTTTATGAATACTTTGAGCGAGAACTTTATGAATACTTTGAGCGAGAACTTTATGAATACTTTGAGCGAGAACTTTATGAATACTTTGAGCGAGAACTTTATGAATACTTTGAGCGAGAACTTTATGAATACTTTGAGCGAGAACTTTATGAATACTTTGAGCGAGAACTTTATGAATACTTTGAGCGAGAACTTTATGAATACTTTGAGCGAGAACTTTATGAATACTTTGAGCGAGAACTTTATGAATACTTTGAGCGAGAACTTTATGAATACTTTGAGCGAGAACTTTATGAATACTTTGAGGGACAACTTTATGAACTTTCTGAGAGACCTTTATTGATACTTTCCGAGAGTCATTAAACAGTTTTTGTCTTCTGTAAAGTGGCCAGTAGTTTTCCCCTTTAAAGGCATAATGCTATTATGCGATACATTTGACAGATACGCGCTCATACTGATAGATAATAGCACCAAAAAATATTTTGTGTCAGCGAATACAAGACAAAAGTATCGTCGTCGACAGGATTCGAACCTGCGCGGGAAAATTCCCAATGGATTTCTAGTCCATCGCCTTAACCACTCGGCCACGACGACTATATACTGTAAGCACCACATATATTTAAATATACAACAACGTGTAGTCATTGCATATGTTTCAGCTAAACTTTACCAAGTATCGATTAAAACTTATACCAGATTTAAATCTACTGGCTTAACTACCAGAGTTATTTTAGGTATGCAATTGAGTTATGTGCAAACTGGACGGCTCAGTTGGTCGGAGGGCGAGTGACTAAATGCACTACACAGTCCCATTCCTTCCTTCCATCCATTATCATTTTAAATTTACGGTTTTTTTAAATATGGTACACAGGAGAGAGGAATATGGAACTAATTTAAGCCAATTTCATCCTTTCTTGTGTTATTCAGCATATTGCAGCAATAATTATAATTGCTACTGTAATCTGCTATCTCTGAACGGGATATACATTAGAATACTAACGTGTTTGAAACTGCGTCCAGAAGCAGTTGAATTTGACATTATTTCTCAGATATAGACAACAAATGTTAGTAGAAAATTAATTTGTTTATTAAGAACAAAAGACTTGCAGTGAAAATGTACATATTAGTATTCTCGCATGTAGTAATTAAAAATTGGTTAAACACACACACACACACACACACACACACACACAAAACATTAGTCAACAAGGAAGTATAAAGTCATGTAATTGTGATTGATGGAAACCAAAACCGATATATTTGTTATCTGTCCCGCAGAGGTTCTTTTTCTAGCCGGTATATCAGTCATTATTCCAAAGAGAGTTAATGTGCTATGTAGTATTGAATATTGTTGACGTCCACTTCATGAACTTAACAGTAAAAATGTACGTCGCCGACAGGATTCGAACCTGCGCGGGAGGATTCCCAATGGATTTCAAGTCCATCGCCTTAACCACTCGGCCACAACGACTCATGATAATAATGCATCAATACCTCTTAAATATCCGATATTCTACTGTATGACACGTGATCTATTGAGAAATTTCTAACAATGATTTGGTTATACAATAGTTCAATATTACGCAACAATCGTTCAAACTGGTGCGTGGAATTGTTATGGTGCTGCGATAGCAGGACAATCTTAATCTGTGTTGTGCTGTGCAGCTGTACAGTTGAGTAAGTATCGCATGGCTCGTATCTCCAGTACACCCGAGTATAATACGCATTGTCTCATTCTAGTACACCCGAGTATTATACGCATTGTCTCATTCTAGTACACCCGAGTATTATACGCATTGTCTCATTCTAGTACACCCGAGAATGATACGCATTGTCTCATTCTAGTACACCCGAGTATGATACGCATTGTCTCATTCTAGTACACCCGAGTATGATACGCATTGTCTCATTCTAGTACACCCGAGTATGATACGCATTGTCTCATTCTAGTACACCCGCGTATGATACGCATTGTCTCATCCTTAATCGCCGTTGCGATTCCTCCAGCTTACACATGGAATAGTGCTCCAAATTATATGTTCTCTGATGTTCTAAATAGCGGTGCAAATCAGGCGATCACAACAGATTTAGACTTATGTTGTTACATCTCTCTGGTGTATGCGGAGATGACTGAGAAATTCAACCCAGACACATCTGTGATATGTATGATCAGAATTAGAAATCTATGCTTTTGTTGTTCTGTCTTTTTTGGGCAACATCATTTATTTGTGCCTCTGAGATTTAAACACCTTTTCTGGTGTTGCTGCGCTACATTAGACGATTATGAGTGGCAGACTCTCAGGAAATGGCATCGATGTTGTAAGCTCGTTTTGAACACTTTGAGCGAAACCTTTATGAATACTTTGAGCGAAACCTTTATGAATACTTTGAGCGAAACCTTTATGAATACTTTGAGAGAGACCTTTATGAATACTTTGAGCGAGAACTTTATGAATACTTTGAGAGAGACCTTTATGAATACTTTGAGCGAGAACTTTATGAATACTTTGAGCGAAACCTTTATGAATACTTTGAGCGAAACCTTTATGAATACTTTGAGAGAGACCTTTATGAATACTTTGAGCGAGAACTTTATGAATACTTTGAGCGAGAACTTTATGAATACTTTGAGCGAGAACTTTATGAATACTTTGAGAGAGACCTTTATGAATACTTTGAGCGAGAACTTTATGAATACTTTGAGAGAGACCTTTATGAATACTTTGAGAGAGACCTTTATGAATACTTTGAGCGAGAACTTTATGAATACTTTGAGAGAGACCTTTATGAATACTTTGAGCGAGAACTTTATGAATACTTTGAGCAAAACCTTTATGAATACTTTGAGCGAAACCTTTATGAATACTTTGAGAGAGACCTTTATGAATACTTTGAGCGAGAACTTTATGAATACTTTGAGCGAGAACTTTATGAATACTTTGAGCGAGAACTTTATGAATACTTTGAGAGAGACCTTTATGAATACTTTGAGCGAGAACTTTATGAATACTTTGAGAGAGACCTTTATGAATACTTTGAGCGAGAACTTTATGAATACTTTGAGCGAGAACTTTATGAATACTTTGAGAGAGACCTTTATGAATACTTTGAGCGAGAACTTTATGAATACTTTGAGAGAGACCTTTATGAATACTTTGAGCGAGAACTTTATGAATACTTTGAGCGAGAACTTTATGAATACTTTGAGCGAGAACTTTATGAATACTTTGAGCGAGAACTTTATGAATACTTTGAGCGAGAACTTTATGAATACTTTGAGCGAGAACTTTATGAATACTTTGAGCGAGAACTTTATGAATACTTTGAGCGAGAACTTTATGAATACTTTGAGCGAGAACTTTATGAATACTTTGAGCGAGAACTTTATGAATACTTTGAGCGAGAACTTTATGAATACTTTGAGCGAGAACTTTATGAATACTTTGAGCGAGAACTTTATGAATACTTTGAGCGAGAACTTTATGAATACTTTGAGGGACAACTTTATGAACTTTCCGAGAGACCTTTATTGATACTTTCCGAGAGTCATTAAACAGTTTTTGTCTTCTGTAAAGTGGCCAGTAGTTTTCCCCTTTAAAGGCATAATGCTATTATGCGATACATTTGACAGATACGCGCTCATACTGATAGATAATAGCACCAAAAAATATTTTGTGTCAGCGAATACAAGACAAAAGTATCGTCGTCGACAGGATTCGAACCTGCGCGGGAAAATTCCCAATGGATTTCTAGTCCATCGCCTTAACCACTCGGCCACGACGACTATATACTGTAAGCACCACATATATTTAAATATACAACAACGTGTAGTCATTGCATATGTTTCAGCTAAACTTTACCAAGTATCGATTAAAACTTATACCAGATTTAAATCTACTGGCTTAACTACCAGAGTTATTTTAGGTATGCAATTGAGTTATGTGCAAACTGGACGGCTCAGTTGGTCGGAGGGCGAGTGACTAAATGCACTACACAGTCCCATTCCTTCCTTCCATCCATTATCATTTTAAATTTACGGTTTTTTTTAATATGGTACACAGGAGAGAGGAATATGGAACTAATTTAAGCCAATTTCATCCTTTCTTGTGTTATTCAGCATATTGCAGCAATAATTATAATTGCTACTGTAATCTGCTATCTCTGAACGGGATATACATTAGAATACTAACTGCGTCCAGAAGCAGTTGAATTTGACATTATTTCTCAGATATAGACAACAAATGTTAGTAGAAAATGTGATTGATGGAAACCAAAACCGATATATTAGTTATTTGTCCCGCAGAGGTTCTTTTTCTAGCCGGTATATTAGTTATTATTCTAAAGAGAGTTAATGTACTGTAGAATATTGTTGTAGTTGAATATTGTTGACGTCCACTTCATGAACTTATTGGGCATGAACGATATGCAAATAACAGTAAAAATGTACGTCGCCGACAGGATTCGAACCTGCGCGGGAGGATTCCCAATGGATTTCAAGTCCATCGCCTTAACCACTCGGCCACAACGACTTATGCTAATAATGCAGAAATATCTCTTAAATATCAGATTTTTTACTGTATGACAATTGATCTCGAAATAATGTAGTTATACAACAGTTCGATATGGAACAATTTTAAAATAGGAATCTAAACGTTTAATGCGCTATACAGAAACTCATGGCTCGTACTCACTTGTTTGCAATTACACTAGTACACTCAAGTATGATACACATTACCTCATTCTGGATCTTACCCATTATTCCTATCTGCGTCTGGCACCAAAGATTTGGTTATACAACAGTTCAATACTAAGCAACAATCGTTTGATCTGGACAGTTGCGATGATGGGTATCTTAACCTTTCTTGTGCTATGCAGTTGGATAGTCGAGCAAGAAACTAATAGTTCGTACTCATGTATCTTTAGTACACCCACGCATTGATGTTCGTCCGTCGTGATCGACGATGACCAAAAACTCAACTATAATAATAATAACAATAAATAATAAAATAATAAAGTTAATAGTGCGTTTTTAAATGACTAGCAAGTCCAATGCGCTCATAAAATGTTCTTTTACAGAATTGACAACAATAGAAGTTATCTGTGTGAGGTTGAGATGTTTTTTCTTTTCTACGTGTCCGCTTCTGTCTTACAGTTTCTTGTCTGAATTCTTCCGCCGCTAGTGCTCCCGTTCTAATGCTGTAACGACATGCTGTTTTATCCTGAGCGAGGCTCTCCCAAGCGCCTACGTCAATGTTAAGATGTTTCAAGGATGACTTGAGCGTGTCTTTGAAACGCTCTCTTCCAGTGAGTATTGGTCTCTGCTCACTTTCAATGAGGATTGGTCTCTGCTCACTTTCAATGAGGATTGGTCTCTGCTCACTTTCAATGAGGATTGGTCTCCGCTCACTTCCAATGAGGATTGGTCTCTGCTCACTTGGTCTCCGCTCACTTCCAATGAGATTATTCTCTGCTCACTTCCAATTAGTATTGTTCTCTGCTAACTTCAAATGAGGATTGGTCTCTGCTCACTTCCAATGAGTATGGTCACCTGCTCACTTCCAATGAGTCTCACTTCCAGTGAGGATTGGTCTCTGCTCACTTCCAATGAGGATTGGTCTCTGCTCACTTGGTCTCCGCTCACTTCCAATGAGGATTGGTCTCTGCTCACTTGGTCTCCGCTAACTTCCAATGAGGATTATTCTCTGCTCACTTCCAATTAGTATTGTTCTCTGCTCACTTCCAATGAGGATTGATCTCTGCTCACTTGGTCTCCGCTCACTTCCAATGAGGATTGGTCTCTGCTCACTTCCAATGAGGATTGGTCTCTGCTCACTTCCAATGAGGATTGGTCTCTGCTCACTTGGTCTCCGCTCACTTCCAATGAGGATTATTCTCTGCTCACTTCAAATGAGGATTGGTCTCTGCTCACTTCCAATTTCATGAAAATTGTGTAGAAAGCAAGTGTCTACTATCGGATGAACAGATCAGGTCAACTAAGAGATAGATGGTTCCTATGCAAACGTGATGGTACAGACATTGTATCCTGAAGGACTGACAGGTTTGTTGTTTCACATAAATCATTTATATACCCCCCTGTCATAAAGTGGCCTGGTAACCCCAATCAATAAAAATAAACCTTAAAATTAGTAATCCTGCTTTTATATTGATCAATCTTTTAAAAAATCTCAAATGCAACATATGGCAAACTATAAGATATCTAATATTTAAACATATCATGCATTAATTGTGTACGATGTCGTCGTGGCCGAGTGGTTAAGGCGATGGACTAGAAATCCATTGGGAATCTTCCCGCGCAGGTTCGAATCCTGTCGACGACGAGTTTTTGCTTATTTTCAATGCAACAATAATAACAGCAGCATGTTGAAAATTGGATTGATCACTGGATTGATCACATTAAATTGGATTAAACATGAGGTCTCGTAGCACATCCACGGTTATATTTGATTTTATCTTACAATTGGTTAGATCGCTGAGTAGACCTTTAATATCTTATAACCAGTGATGATGACCATTTGACCTGCCAACGAATGTGTCAGGATATTGTCAATGATGCTATTCATTCTATTGCAACATTTTATCCAGATGGAAACCAAATTACAGTAAAAATGAACGTCGCCGACAGGATTCGAACCTGCGCGGGAAGATTCCCAATGGATTTCAAGTCCATCGCCTTAACCACTCGGCCACAACGACACATGATAACAATGCAGAATTACTTCTTAAATATCCGATATTTTACTGTGTGACACGTGAGCTGACTGAGAAATTTCTAACAATGGTTTGGTTATAAAACAGTTCAATACTAAGCAACAATCGTTCGATCTGGAAAGCTGCGATGATGGGTATCTTAATCTTTAATGTGCTATACAGTTGGATAGTCGAGCACGAAACTGATAGCTCATACTCATGTATCTCTAGTACACCCAAGCATTATACACATCGTCTTATTCTGGACCTTATCTACTTTTCCAGTTTGAGTCTGGCACAAAAGCTAATGCTGAGAAGGTCGAGGAATGGCGTCAGCGCTATCAGGAAATATGGCAATCGACAATATTCATGCCAAAATTTGTTTGTTGAATACTGGATTCGACTAGGCCATCTCGGGATGCCTAGTCACTTTCAACCTAGTCCTAAGGGAATTTTTGGTTATATCGCGACGCTGGGTGCGGACAGGGAACTGACGAAAAGTTCTTGAGCCTTGGCGAAATTGACGAAAAGGCTGTCGAAAGCTTACTGAAGCTAGCTTTTAATCCCGGGACGTACTGCGGATAAGAAGAGTCGTTTCTCTCTTGGAAGTTTCCAAGTCCACAGCAGGTTCCCACCTCAGCTGGGGATCGTCCGATCCTTGATAACTTAGCCAGATTACTCTGTAGCCCGGGGTACTCCACGAGGAGGAGTATCAAGGTCTGAACCAGTATGATTCCTGGTCCTGGCGAGCGAAGCGAGCACAGGTGCTCGCTTCTTCGTCTCTGCACCCCTTCATGCCAAAATATGCTCTCTTGAGAATATTTATGTTGATGAGGATTGGTCTCTGCTCTCTTCCAATGATGATTTGTCTCTGCTCACTAGGTCTCTGCTCACTTCAAATGAGGATTGGTCTCTGCTCACTTGGTCTCTGCTCACTTCAAATGAGGATTGGTCTCTGCTCACTTGGTCTCCGCTCTCTTCCAATGATGATTGGTCTCTGCTCACTTGGTCTCTGCTCACTTCAAATGAGGATTGGTCTCTGCTCACTTGGTCTCTGCTCACTTCAAATGAGGATTGGTCTCTGCTCACTTGGTCTCCGCTCTCTTCCAATGATGATTGGTCTCTGCTCACTTGGTCTCCGCTCTCTTCCAATGATGATTGGTCTCTGCTCACTTTCAAAGAGTATCCTGACATTGTATCCTGAAGGACTGACAGGTTTGTTGTTTCACAGAAATCATCTATGTATCCCCCCTGTCATAAAGCGGCCACGTAACCCCAATCAATAAAAATAATTCTTAAAATTAGATTAGTAAGCCTGCTTGTATATTGATTAATCGCTTTGAAAATCTCAAATGTAACATATGGCAAACTATATAATATATCTAATATTTAAACATATCATGCATAACTGTGTACGAAGTCGTCGTGGCCGAGTGGTTAAGGCGATGGACTAGAAATCCATTGGGAATCTTCCCGCGCAGGTTCGAATCCTGTCGACGACGATATTTTTGCTTATTTTCAATGCAACAATAATAATAATAACAGCACGTTACAAATTGGATTGATCACTGGTTACATTAAACATGAGGTCTCGGAGCACATCCACGGTTATATTTGATTTTTATCTTACAATTGGTTAGATAGCTGTGTAGACCTTCAAAACCTTATCACCAATGATGATGACCATTTGATCATTTGTCAAATATTCATTCTATTGCAACATTTTATCCAGATGGAAACCAAATTACTGTAAAAATGAACGTCGCCGACAGGATTCGAACCTGCGCGGGAAGATTCCCAATGGATTTCAAGTCCATCGCCTTAACCACTCGGCCACAACGACACATGATAACAATGCAGCATTGCTTCTTAAATATTCGATATTTTACTGTATGACACATGATCTAGGTGAGAAATTTCTAACAATGGTTTGGTTATAAAACAGTTCAATACTAAGCAACAATCGTTCGATCTGGAAAGCTGCGATGATGGGTATCTTAATCTTTAATGTGCTATACAGTTGGATAGTCGAGCACGAAACTGATAGCTCATACCCATTTATCTCTAGTACACCCAAGCATTATACACATCGCCTTATTCTGGACCTTATCTACTTTTCCAGTTTGAGTCTGGCACAAAAGCTAATGCTGAGAAGGTCGAGGAATGGGGTCAGAGCTATCAGGAAATATGGCAATCGACGATATTCATGCCAAAATATGCTCTCTTGAATATATTTATGTTGAAGAGGATTGGTCTCTGATAACTTCCTATGAGGATTGGTCTCTGCTCACTTCCAATGAGTTTTGGTCTCTGCTCACTTCCAATGAGGATTGTCTCTGATGACTTCCAATGAGGATTGGTCTCTGCTCACTTCCAATTAGTATTGGTTTCTGCTCACTTCCAATGAGTATGGTCACCTGCTCACTTCCAATGAGTCTCACTTCCAATGAGGATTGTTCTCTGCTAACTTCCAATGAGGATTGGTCTCTGCTCGCTTCCAATTTCATGAAAATTGTGTAGAAAGCAAGTGTCTACTATTGGATGAACAGATCAGGTCAACTAAGAGATAGATGGTTCCTATGCAAACGTGATGGTACAGACATTGTATCCTGAAGGACTGACAGGTTTCTTGTTTCACATAAATCATTTATATATCCCCCTGTCATAAAGTGGCCTGGTAACCCCAATCAATAAAAATAAACCTTAAAATCAGATTAGTAATCCTACTTTTATATTGATCAATCTGTTTTAAAATCTCAAATGCAACATATGGCAAACTATAAGATATCTCATATTTAAACATATCATGCATGATATGTGTACGAAGTCGTCGTGGCCGAGTGGTTAAGGCGATGGACTAGAAATCCATTGGGAATCTTCCCGCGCAGGTTCGAATCCTGTCGACGACGATGTTTTTGCTTATTTTTAATGCAACAATAATAACAACAGCATGTTGAAAATTGGAGTGATCACTGGTTACATTAAACATGAGGTTTCGGAGCACATCCACGGTTATATTTGATTTTATCTTACAATTGGTTAGATAGCTGGGTAGACCTTCAAAACCTTATCACCAGTGATGATGACCATTTGAACTGCCAACGAATGTGTCAGGATATTGTCAATGATGCTATTCATTTGTCAATGATGCTATTCATTCTATTGCAACATTTTATCCAGATTGAAACCAAATTACAGTAAAAATGAACGTCGCCGACAGGATGCGAACCTACGCGGGAAGATTCCCAATGGATTTCAAGTCCATCGCCTTAACCACTCGGCCACAACGACACATGATAACAATGCATTATTACTTCTTAAATATTCGATATTTTACTGTATGACACATGATCTAGGTGAGAAATTTCTAACAATGGTTTGGTTATAAAACGGTTCAATACTAAGCAACAATCGTTCGATCTGGAAAGCTGCGATGATGGGTATCTTAATCTTTAATGTGCTATACAGTTGGATAGTCGAGCACCAAACTGATAGTGCATACTCATGTATTTACTGTATTGGAGACAGGAAACATTTCAGATAACACTCCATTATATCCTGAACTCTAGCTTGCATTCTATCATACAATTGCTGCACTATTGTGATACATTTCTGTAAGCATCCATATTTTGCCAGAATCTTCCACTACTTACTGTGTCAAATGCTTTTGTTAAGTCTATGAATGCTGTGTACAGGTCACAGTGTTGTTCTTCCAACACTTCCGTTGTTCCACGTTCTTTTCTGAAACCACATTGGAATTCGAGTAATAATCCTTCATTAAGATGAGATGTAAGACAGTTTAAACTGATTCTAGCAAATATCTTTCCAGCGGTGGACACCAGAGAGATACCACGATGGTTATTACAGGACTGGCTATTTCCTGAAGTTTTGTTAACAGTTTTGCTTTTCATGACTTAGAAAATTATACGAACTTTCTCAATACTATTTGTACCTCCATACTTGTATATTTCCATTGGTATTGAGTCGGAGCCAGGTACTTTTCCACTATAAAGCTGATAAACTGCTTAACGAGTTTCCTCTAAAGTAGGGATGTCACCTAGCATTTATTGAGATGAACCCGCGGTAGTCGGTTGATAGCCTCTTCATTTAATGAAGATGGGTTATTCAAAATGTACTCAAAGCGTTCTACCCAGCGCTGCAGAATTTTTTCTTTCTCTACCATCAGTTGTGTTTCATTTGCATTGAGAAGTGGAAAAGTTCATGACGAGGTCGGACCATATAAAGTTATATGTGTATCATAGACGTTTCTCAAATCTTTGGTTTCTGAAAATCTTTGTATTGCATCTGCTTTGTTACTCAGCCAGAATTCCCTCCATAATGCGTAGTTTACTTTGTATTATTGTCCGTTTGTAGCTGAGTGCTTCTTTTTTAGACGTTGATTTTGGATCCTTTAAGTATGCTTTGAGAAGGTGGTGTTTGTCGGCCAATGAGAAGGTGGTGTTTGTCGGCCAATGAGAAGGTGGTGTTTGTCGGCCAATGAGAAGGTGGTGTTTGTCCACCAACATTTCGTTAATTGTATTATCATTCTCATCAAACCAGTCATTTTGTTTCTTGATAGAATGACCTAAAATTCATCCATATTTGAGGCTCGGGACTTTTATGTGTTTACATTTGATAGCTTTCTGACGTCTATACGTTTCTTTGCTTTGTTTCCCTGTGGACGTCTGGTAGGCTGGATGCGAATTCTTACTTTTAACTACTGAACGTATTTTATTGCCTAGAAATCACCACAGCGAACAAATGCTGGGTTGATAACTCAGTCCTGTAAAGGATATGCTACTCCCTCAATAAAGCCACTCATCTATAAACCTGTCTACACTCATCTATAAACCTCTCTACACTCATCTATAAACCTTGCTACACTCATCTATAAACCTCTCTACACTCATCTATAAACCTCTCTACACTCATCTATAAACCTCTCTACACTCATCTATAAAACTTGCTACACTCATTTATAAACATCTCTACACTCATCTATAAACCTGTCTACACTCATCTATAAACCTGTCTACACTCATCTATAAACATGTCTACACTCATCTATAAACCTTGCTACACTCATCTGTAAACCGGTCTACACTCATCTATAAACCTTGCTACACTCATCTATAAACCTTGCTACACTCATCTATAAACATGTCTACACTCATCTATAAACATGTCTACACTCATCTATAAACCTTGCTACACTCATCTGTAAACATGTCTACACTCATCTATAAACCTTGCTACACTCATCTATAAACATGTCTACACTCATCTATAAACCTCTCTACACTCATCTATAAACCTGTCTACACTCATCTATAAACCTGTCTACACTCATCTATAAACCTGTCTACACTCATCTATAAACATGTCTACACTCATCTATAAACATGTCTACACGCATCTATAAACCTTGCTACACTCATCTATAAACCTGTCTACAATCATCTATAAACCTGTCTACACTCATCTATAAACCTGTCTACACTCATCTATAAACCTGTCTACACTCATCTATAAACCTGTCTACACTCATCTAAAAAAAACCTGTCTACACTCATCTATAAACATGTCTACACTCATCTATAAACCTTGCTACACTCATCTATAAACATGTCTACACTCATCTATAAACCTTGCTACACTCATCTATAAACATGTCTACACTCATC
>CM067309.1:16019977-16114977 GCA_034231615.1 Meghimatium bilineatum
TCTATTCTCCTGACAGAAGTGTGAGCTATGCTCCTGACAGAAGTGTGAGCTATGCTCCTGACAGAAGTGTGCTCTATGCTCCTGACAGAAGTGTGCGCTATGCTCCTGACAGAAGTGTGAGCTATGCTCCTGACAGAAGTGTGAGCTATGCTCCTGACAGAAGTGTGCTCTATGCTCCTGACAGAAGTGTGAGCTATTCTCCTGACAGAAGTGTGCTCTATGCTCCTGACAGAAGTGTGCTCTATGCTCCTGACAGAAGTGTGCTCTATGCTCCTGACAGAAGTGTGAGCTATGCTCCTGACAGAAGTGTGCTCTATGCTCCTGACAGAAGTGTGAGCTATGCTCCTGACAGAAGTGTGAGCTATGCTCCTGACAGAAGTGTGAGCTATGCTCCTGACAGAAGTGTGAGCTATGCTCCTGATAGAAGTGTGAGCTATGCTCCTGACAGAAGTGTGAGCTATGCTCCTGACAGAAGTGTGAGCTATGCTCCTGACAGAAGTGTGAGCTATGCTCCTGATAGAAGTGTGAGCTATGCTCCTGATAGAAGTGTGAGCTATGCTCCTGACAGAAGTGTGAGCTATGCTCCTGATAGAAGTGTGAGCTATGCTCCTGATAGAAGTGTGAGCTATGCTCCTGATAGAAGTGTGAGCTATGCTCCTGACAGAAGTGTGAGCTATGCTCCTGATAGAAGTGTGAGCTATGCTCCTGACAGAAGTGTAAGCTATGCTCCTGACAGAAGTGTAAGCTATGCTCCTGACAGAAGTGTGAGCTATTGCTCCTGACAGAAGTGTGCTCTATGCTCCTGATAGAACGTGATAATTTCGAGATACTGGCACACTGGAATTTCCTTCTCTGGCGACTAAACATACATCCATAACTCGCCTGTCCCACATACATGCTCATGCATTTCAGACCTTATATGAGTCCGGGTAAAGCCTCAGTTAAACAACTGAGTACCTGCTTTTGTCAGAAATACTGTGGTCTGTCAACTTACCTGCACACGTTACCTGCACACGTTACCTGCACAAGTTACCTGCACAAGTTACCTGCACACAGTTAAAGGGATTATTTCATTATCATGTATTACTAATATATATATATATAAGATCATCACCTCGCTGTATGTGTGTGTGTGTGTGTGTGTGTGTGTGTGTGTGTGTGTGTGTGTGTGTGTGTGTGTGTGTGTGTGTGTGTGTGTGTGTGTGTGTGTGTGTGTGTGTGTGTGTGTGTGTGTGTGTGTGTATACCTCGCTATTGGGAAAATTTTGGCTGATTTTACTTTTTGCAATACAACTTAAATTAGATCGATTATAATTTTCAAATTCCTTATTACAAAATGGCACGTTCAATGTTACTAGAAGAAGACGAAGTAGAAACCTTCACACTCATTCCATATATATATATATATATGACCTTGCTGTGAAATAGTTGTTACAATATTTCTGTTGTTATATACGTTCAGTATTAGTTCAACACAGAAGACATATACAATGTTTATATTTTTATTTTGTGACAGGTATATTTTGTGATAGGTATATTTTGTGATAGGTATATTTTGTGATAGCCTTATGTGCCTGTGTACATGTAGATTATACTCCATCTTGGATGCAATCTGCACGTGATCAACGGTAATTGGAACCAGGTTCCGGTGCATTTTGACCTATATGCCTGAGAGGAAATGCTCACCAGATGTCAGTTTTATTGTTTGCGCATACAAGCGCTGAGCTGAGGTTTAAGACTAGAAACATACACGATATGGAAAGATTTTCATATATGCTTGAATGAACAGTAGAAAGACTAGAAATAGACTAGGTAATGGAAAGATTGAAACTTGAATGAACAGATCCAGAAATAGACTGGATAATGGAAAGATGGAAACTTGAATGAACAGAAGAAAGACTAGAATTAGACTAGATAATGGAAAGATGGAAACTTGAATGAACAGAAGAAAGACTAGAAATAGACTAGATAATGGAAAGAGAGAATCAATGCCATAAGGAATAAAGACGGATTGAAATATAGAAAAATGATTCTCAACTTTTCTGACCCGCGGGTACATGGATATGAATCGGGCTTGTAAAATGTCACAGAAAGAGTCGGTTGTTTTCAAAAATTGCCCGGAATTTACATACAACATTTGCCAAGTTCTTCTCCGAGAATAGTTATGCGTGCTGACCTCACACATCGTCACTCCTCTTGTCTGATGCGGTCACCTTGTGTCCCCAACCAAAGACCTGCCGGAACAATCGGATATATCAAAATAAGTGACGATGCTAATGTGACCGTCCATATCCTTATTGTTCGTTTTCTGTTGTATGTTTTAATTTTGTTTCAATTTTGTCTTGATAAAGGCCTTTTGGTCGAAACATCGATTTGTGCGTGTTATTATGTGTGTCTCTATTTATTAGCAAAACTTTATTACCTTATTCTGGATTTACCTGTTGGATTTCAGTTCTGCGATGTAAGTACATATTATTGATTTTACGTTATTATATGTTTTCTGTAGCTACCTGTATTCCTGGTTAGTTCAGGTGTTAATAATAGTACTAGTCGTGTATGTGATAGAACCGTAGATAAAACCTTGCTAAATAAAATGTTGGGTGTGGTAGTGATGATTGTGTTACTATATCAAATTTCACCAGCTTCGTCCAACTTGAAAATGATGTATTCCAGTAAATATATAAAGCATATAATTGAAATTTTGTGTGTGAATTTGAAATGTTACAGAACCTATGCGGTGCAAAGGGTACTGCATTGCTCTCGGCGGACCCAGAGTTAGCAGATGACCAAGATCCTAAGAGTGCCTCCTTGTGGTGCGCCCTGGAAACAGAAATACAGGGGCTCTTGCTGTATTCCTGGCGAACACTTAGGCTCGTGTCCGTGGATGTGGATGCTGTAGATGGAAAGAGATTTGACTGCAAATAGACACGAAATATCTCAGATACCTCTGCGCCAACACATGCAACAGCACTGTCGACACACAGTGAAGCTTAGTTCGGCAGAAGCATTGGAGAGGCGACCACTGCAGTTGTTACGAAGTGGCCAGATGCTATTAGAAATATAAAGAATTGGTGCGTTAATCAACATAAAGATAACAGCACAGTGAGTACACTAAGAGGGAAGCACAGCGCTAGAGGCAACGGCATGTGCAAAATGAACGAAAAACGTTTCAAGGAAAGCGGAACTAAAGTGTTGTTCGAGACAAGCTTCTACAATGTACAATTTAGAAGATGTGCACACGTGTACACATAACGCTGACGCCGGTATGTCTGCACTGTTTTTATTAACTTTCCTCTCACCTTTTCCTGAATTACCTGTTGTTTTTTCCTTATATTCTTCGCTCTGTTTGTGTTTTTTCCCAGTGTCTTCTGCATCAACTAGAACGTGCTCTGCTGTCGTCTGTGAGCGATGAAAATTCACGTGCATCTGCTGACATACATTCCGGCTGTAAGCAGTTACACAGCAGGTAAAAATGAAGGTTACAGTTACAGGTAAAAAATGAAGGTCACAGTTACAGATATAATTGTAAAAGTAAAATCAGGAAAAGAGAAAAAAAAACAGGAGGAAGAGAATGTTGATGAACTTAGTAAGAGGATAGAGTAGATTACTCACGCTATCCTTGACATGAATTTCTCCACCTCTCTCTCTCTCTCTCTCTCTCTCTCTATCTATCTATATCTATCGTGTGCAGTGCAGGATACAGTATGTTATTGTACAACTTCTAAGCCTACTTCTAGTGTTGTTAACCGATTCTGTTGTTGACTTCTTGTTCACGCCATGATATCTAGGCTGTACAGTTAATTCTCCATTTTCGCCCTGTACATAAACAAAAGTGATACTGGTATATTTTCTACTCATTTATTTATATATAAATATATATCCATTTTTCTATCGATTCTCTAAGAAATACGATCGATGGAATTCGTGTTTGCTATACACATTATGGCGTTTATATTGTGCTTTCTCTCATACGGGTTGTCCATAAATTACGTCACAATTGGGGGGTCGTGGTCTGGAAAAGGTTAAACAGTTGTTAATATGGGAGAAAGAAAAATTGGGGATTGTGGTCTGGAAAAGGTTTGACAATTGTTATACGGGAGAAAGAAAAATTAGGGGTCGTGGTCTGGAAAAGGTTTGACAGTTGTTAATATGGGAGAATGAAAAATTGGGGAAATGTGGTCTGGAAAAGGTTTGACAAATTTTATACGGGAGAAAGAAAAATTGGGGGTTGTGGTGTGGAAAAGTTTGACAGTTGTTAATATGGGAGAAAGTAAAATTGGGCTTGTGGTCTGGAAAAGGTTTGACAGTTGTTAATATGGGAGAAAGAAAAATTGGGGTCGTGGTATGGAAAAAGTTTTACAGTTGTTAATATGGGAGAAAGGAAAATTGGGGGCTTGTGGTCTAGAAAAGTTTGACAGTTGTTAATATGGGAGAAAGAGAAATTGATGAACTTTGACGTCGACAATATTATTTGTATAAGGAATACCATTTTTTGAAGTTATTTATAAAAGAAACAATTTATAAAAGGTATGTTACTTTTTCTGCTACCATAACACCTTGCGACACTTTGTGTCGACAGTAACACTGTCTGTATTGACGTAGAGGTGTCCGAGATATTTCTTGTCCTTTTGCAGTCAAATTTCATTCCATCTACAGTTTGAGCATTCACAAACGCGATCCATAAAAGTGTTGGCCAGAAAAACATCACGAGCCGTAATATTTCTGTTTCCAGGGGGCACTACGAAGAGGTACTTTTATAATCTTGGTTATCTGCTAACCCTGGGTCACACATGGGAGAAATACGGTACTAGTTTCACCCCGCTACCTACATACCTACTTAACGTACCACTTACTTACATACACTGCTACCTAAATAACTACCTACAAACCTACATATCTACCTACATAAATACCTACCCACATGCATGTCTACTATATACATACCTACCTGCATACATATCTACCTACATACCTACATACATACCTACCTACCTACATATATACCTACCCACATATATATCTACCTACCTACATACAACGGCATTCTTTATCGATGGATACTAGAAAACGTGTTCTCAAATGCTACATTGAACCGGTGCTACTCTAAGGAAGTGAAGCATGGACAATAAATAAGCCATCAGAAAAATTATTGGAGGCAGCGTAGATGTGGTTTATTCGAAGAACGTTACTCATTCCTTGGACAGCAAAGATTACTAATGAAGAATGTCTTAGAAGGACGGATGTGAAAAGATGCATTATTGATAATATAAGAGAAAAGACAGTCAACATTTATTGGGCACATAATGAGAAGAGGAGGCATTGAGAATATACTGACAACAGGAAAGATAGAAGGGAAAAGATCAAGGGGAAGACCTAGAGAAAAGATATTGTACAGTTTGACTAAATGGCTTCGATTGAAGACACCAACAGAGATGATGACATATATGGAAGATCGATGTACTTGGAGAAATATGATCACCAATGCCATTCAGCACGGCACTTAATGATGATGATCCTCCTTCAACATCTTAGATCACACCGTAACGATACTGTTGACTCACAAAATACCTGGTCTAGTTTACCTCTGTAATCTGCAATTCTAGAAAGAGAAAAAATATTTTTTTTACAGGTAAAGGATGAAAAATGTTCCAGGTATTCAAACTTGTGATGTTGCGAGAGAAATGGTGACATGTAGCAAGGATAAATGTGAGTGACAGAACGAATGAGCGTGAGTAGAGACCAGATGATATGTTTGTGAAGGTGTGAAGTGTGTGATGCCGTTCAAGAGTGAATGTGTGCTCACGCGCACATGTAGATGTAACTAAGAGGCTCTTTGTGATTGTGGTTATGTTTACAACCTCTCGCGCGCCTCACCTCAAGTTTCTCTCCTCCTCGTCACCTTTTTTTTAACCCCCCGACTAAAATAGAAACCAAAATGCATTCTTTGTTTCATCTCTGGTTTAATCTGCAGAATCAAAACTCATTCTTGAAGAGTGAGTTCAGTTAAGATTTTGTCTTTTATTGCGGTCTCTTTATCTCAACCATGTTTTATTTCATGCAAAGTTGTGTTTGTTTTGTCAGTTTGTGAGAGACCTTGCGTTTTTTTTAATGATGATACTTCCTCCGACTAGAAGCGGTACTGCAGTAAACCGAAACATGAAGTCTAATTCAAGTAGGAAGATGAAGTCAATAATTCAAGTAGGAACATGAAGTCAATAATTCAAGTAGGAAGATGAAGTCTAATTCAAGTAGGAAGATGAAGTCTAATTCAAGTAGGAACATGAAGTCAATAATTCAAGTAGGAGGATGAAGTCAATAATTCAAGTAGGAAGATGAAGTCTAATTCAAGTAGGAGGATGAAGTCAATAATTCAAGTAGGAAGATGAAGTCTAATTCAAGTAGGAACATGAAGTCTAATACAAGTAGGAGGATGAAGTCAATATTTCAAGTAGGAAGATGAAGTCTAATTCAAGTAGGAAGATGAAGTCTAATTCAAGTAGAAAGATGAAGTCTAATTCAAGTAGGACGATGAAGTCTAATTCAAGTAGGAGGATGAAGTCTAATTCAAGTAGGAGGATGAAGTCTAATTCGAGTAGGAGGATGAAGTCTAATTCAAGTAGGAGGATGAAGTCAATAATTCAAGTAGGAAGATGAAATCTAATTGAAGCAGAATGCTGAAGTATACTGGATATGAAAGAATGACCCGAGAAACCACCCACCCCCCTTGCACACTGCATAAAGGAAGTAAGAGCAAGTTGCTCGTAATTCCTGGGGACAGCAAGCAAACAATCATACACGATGATGATGTCGATGACATGATCAGGTTAACTGCGAGCAGGTAGCTCTTGACAGCTCATAGTTTCTCTGACGAAAGCACAGGTTCTTCTCAGCAATGTAATTGAGGCGACATCTGGGCTCATATACGGTATCAGAGGCATGGATGTGTAAGAGGGTGTTTATGGAATGATGTTGAGTCCCTGAAGTGAGGCAGTCTAGTCTGCTAGTATGCCAGTATTACCATCTTCTGCCAGGAGCACAGCTTCTGAGATGGTAGAGCACAGCTTCTGAGATGATGGAGCACAGCTTCTGAGATGATAGAGCACAGCTTCTGAGATGATAGAGCACAGCTTCTGAGATGATAGAGCACAGCTTCTGAGATGGTAGAGCACAGCTTCTGAGATGATAGAGCACAGCTTCTGAGATGATAGAGCACAGCTTCTGAGATGGTAGAGCACAGCTTCTGAGATGATAGAGCACAGCTTCTGAGATGATAGATCACAGCTTCTGAGATGATAGAGCACAGCTTCTGAGATGGTAGAGCACAGCTTCTGAGATGATAGAGCACAGCTTCTGAGATGATAGAGCACAGCTTCTGAGATGATAGAGCACAGCTTCTGAGATGATAGAGCACAGCTTCTGAGATGATAGAGCACAGCTTCTGAGATGATAGAGCACAGCTTCTATCTTATCACTCTTTTGTAAGATTTGCCGACCCATTCGCAATGATGGTACATCTAGCATTCCCTGTCATCCGGGAGTCTGTCACAAAAGGGTCCGGGGTCCGCTGTTAGTCCACTGCCCTGCATCTCCTCGTTATTCTTGGGGATTATTTGATAGAAGAGAAAAGTAAGAAATGAAGTCAAAATATGACAATTATGATTTTTTTTCACAGATGACAGGTTTTCTAACGTTTCTTGCTCGCCTTCTAAGCCATGCCTGGCAATAAAACAGTTACTCTATTATTTACACACTTGACTAGAAGTCCCGGCCTTAGTTGCCATGCGGGCTTCTATATGCATATAATTTAACAAGAGTAGTGCAAGGGGTCTCATATTGCTCTCGTGCGGACCCAGGGTTAGCAGATAACCAAAATCTTTAAAGTACCTCCTCGTGGTGCACACTGGAAACAGAAATACAGCTGCATTTGCTGTATTCCTGGATAACACTTTTAGGCTCGTATCCGTGGATGTGGATGCTGTAGATTTAATGATAATTGCCTGCAAAGAGACACGCAATATCTCCGATACCTCTACACCATTACATTTAACATATGCAATACATCTGTCCATTTCGACTTGGCCATCTTAAAAAGCAATAAAATTGGAAGGGCGACCAATGTCAATGTCCCTAACACACGGTGATCTTACGAGTACACACCGAATCTTGAAAAGGTAACACACGCTAGAGGGCATCGTAGTGTACGTGAGTCGATTCAGTAGCAACGGAGCAACAATGGTCCAGCACGAGACGGACTGGCGTAAGTGCTGTTTATGCTTGAGAACACAAAGAAGCCCACGTGTCCCATCACAATTGGCCTCATTCAAAATAGGTGTAATGACACAGGTAATGTATACGCCAAATTGAACATGCACTCCTGGGTATGGAAGAAAGCTGTGAGTACAACCCCCCCCACCCCCCAATTGAACATAGAACAAGTATGGAATCAATGTTAGGGAGCGCATTGTTCAAATGTCTGACCGAAGCAGTGTTGTGACTCGGAATCTGGACATTGCTGGCAACGTAGAGGAGAGTCTCTAACGAAACTAAAAACCTAGTCCAACTCGACTGTCGGCCGTTGCCAACACGGCTCATACAGAGAGAATTGGGTTCAGTAACTGCGAAGCTCTTCGTCCGAGATTCGTATTTTACCTACCTCATTGGGTAATATACGCAATGGCGAAGAGACAAAATACACAAACCGCGGCTGGGGATGTATTGAAAGGCTTCTCAAGCGGACCAGGCGAGTGCGTGAGAAATGCATAGGTCAAATCCCAGACCACCGACGTGATTGACAAAGCAGCACTTCATCTATGAAGGTGTATCAACCCTGAAGGTGTATTCGACCGTCGCCGTTACCCAAAACGGCTCATACGGAAGAAATTAGGTCTGGGACTTAGAGACACAAAGGGTCGTAATGGAATAATCTTCCTACACAAGCAACAGCTCGCTGTCTGCGATGCGCCTCGTTAAAGGATAGACAGACAACGAGTGATCAAAGCAAACTATCAGCTCGTCTCGTCTTATGCCCATCCTCTCCTCCCCCCCCCCCCCCCGGGAGTAGAAGACTCGTCCCATAGCCATTTCACCAAGTCGAAAGTGAACTCTTCTGGATATGAAAGTAAACTCAGAAACCTTCCCATTCCACATAGGAAGTAAGAGCTAATCGCTCGTAATTCTTGAGTTTCTTAAACAAACAATAAACAAATAAAACAAAAATCAATTCAGATGGAGACAGTAAATAAAAATGACAATATGTTATGTACGGCATGCAGACGGACGAAACACTAAATCGTGCTGGGAAACTTACTTTATAATTGCATTGGACTTGCGTCGATTAGGTCTCGAACGAGGTGTTGATTTGTGAACGAGTCTCAGCGCTTTATCATATCCAAATTCATCGAGTACGCTCATTATTCTACATTTGCTCTGTGCTTTTCCTTATTCAAATGTAGATTTTCTAATTTTCTAGCAACACTGAATAATATGTCAGCTGTTTTGGAGCATTAGGTCGCAATAGTTTTGTAAGCTGTATTGCAGGTTGCAGACTGTATTTACAGTTTTTCAGGCTGTATTTACATTTTTCAGGCTGTATTGACAAATTTGAAGTTAATTTGCAGACTGTATTGACTGACAGTACCACAGGCTGTATAAACAGTTTTGCAGGCCGTATTAACAGTTTTGTAGGCTGTATTAACAGTTTTGTAGGCTGTATTAACAGTTGCCCAAAAAATGCACAGATACAGCAAATAAACTGTAAACCATGGCACGACGCATTACTATATTCCAGACTAGATCCTGGTAATCTGCAGGAGTAAAGGATTAGCCTGGATAGCAGAAAAACTTTTCCCTGTGTTACCGGGGCACTTGTTACTGCGGCAAATAATAAATAAATTCAATCGATACCTCCCGTCAGGAACAATAACAGAAAATTTAACTTAAAGAAGATACGCGGCAGGAAAATTAACTCAAAGAAGATTAGCGGAAGAACATTAACTCTAGGTTCGCGACAGAAAATTAATATGAGAATATTTGTGTTATATATCTAATTTATTGGTGGGAAAAATACAGCCAAGCCTGGTTTATTCAAATGTAATGTATGCGGTGGTCCCAGAGCTTCCTATATTATATGAAGTCGTTTCATAGCTTCGTGTATTATATGCGGTGGTTCCATAGCTTAATGTATTAATGCGGTGGTCCCAGAGCTTCCTATATTATATGAAGTCGTTTCATAGCTTCGTGTATTATATGCGGTGGTTCCATAGCTTAATGTATTAATGCGGTGGTCCCAGTGCTTCATATATTATACGCGGTGGTCCCAGAGTTTAGAAAATAAGTCTTGAAGAACCAAAGGACTTACTTACAGCAGTGAATGCATCATTCTCTACGTCCTTTAAGGACACACTAGAACCGCCACTCGGGCAATGGTTTTTGTGAGTCTTCTTAGCTGTTTTTTTTTATAGTTGTGTTGTCTTAATTGGTTTTTGTTTCTTGATAAAGGTCCCAATAGGATCGACACGTCAATAATTGTCTTTGTTCTTTATTTTATTGTTTTTTCTTATCATTTTATATTGATAGTTACCTTAAGTAACCTGTGTACTTGATTTAGTATTTGCCTCTTATTTGTCTGGTTACTGCGGCACTTTCCATTTTGTCAGACATCCTCCGATATTTTGTTTATTTACACAGTACTAACTTTTAAAATGCTTTTGTCACCTTACCACTGGATAAAAGATAATTCTGGTGCGCTGAACCAAACTAGTTTCCCTTTCCAACAGTAATCTAGTCACTGACATGTGTGTACGTCATCGTGAGTTGAGCGCACGGGAGGGTGAAAAATGGGATAGTAAATATAATCTTGATTATTTGTTACAGAAGATTCTCTAAGAGATATTCCCAATTTGAAAACATCCGAGCATGTAACAGTTTGTTACAGAATATTCTGCATCTTCTTCTTCTTCTTCTTCTTCTTCTTCTTCTGCGTTCGTTCTCAAACTCCTGCAGATTAGCAGGATGTAGTCCGGAGAACGGAATTCGTTGTGTCATGGTTTACAGCATTGCTGTGTTATATGCGCCTTTCGGCCTGACACATCCAACTTCAGCATGGCTTTGGGTCACTGACCCTATATGGGATGGGGCAGCCAACTCCATCCCATAACAACCTTAGTCGCCTTTTACTACATGCGTGGAAGGTAAACAGTGTTGCTATTCTTTGCTCCCCTTTCGGGCCCCGGCAACACACGGGCGATTCTCCATCTCATAACATCCTGGCATGTAACAGACACCAAATAAAATACCAAATTCGTCCCGTATCTTATACGTCAACTATTTAGGAGGACAATGCATTGAAGAAGAAAAAAACCCACTGATGTCTTACTTCAATTGGACTTAATGCATCACGTTACAACAACATCTCGTTACAACAACATCTCGTTACAACAACATCTCGTTACAACAACATCTCGTTACAACAACATCTCGTTACAACAACATCTCGTTACAACAACATCTCGTTACAACAACATCTCGTTACAACAACATCTCGTTACAACAACATCTCGTTACAACAACATCTCGTTACAACAACATCTCGTTACAACAACATCTCGTTACAACAACATCTCGTTACAACAACATCTCGTTACAACAACATCTCGTTACAACAACATCTCGTTACAACAACATCTCGTTACAACAACATCTCGTTACAACAACATCTCGTTACAACAACATCTCGTTACAACAACATCTCGTTACAACAACATCTCGTTACAACAACATCTCGTTACAACAACCTCTCGTTACAACAACATCTCGTTACAACAACATCTCGTTACAACAACATCTCGTTACAACAACATCTCGTTACAACAACATCTCGTTACAACAACCTCTTAGGAACATAGAAAACAAAAAATTAGCATCCACCAAATCGTGGAAGACTAGGCTAACAAACATTCTCATTTACTTGATGTTTGCTTTTCACACAAATATAAAACACTCTGTATTTCCTTGTTTTTGATTCACGCTTACTTGAGTTTTGTATTTATCCTAAACTTAACACGAAGCAAACAGTTTTAACTGTTGTCTCCCTTTGGTGTCCTCAACGAGTCTAACGATAAAAGACAATATGACGCCATTCTCTGATACATGTTCAGTTCAATGAACGTGTAATGTGTAAATAAAGGCTGATAACTGTAACAAAGACTCCATGATATTAAAGAAGGCATGTCTAAAGAAAGTCGTTTAACACACGAAAGGGAGATAACAGATAAATTATTATCTTTGCGTCTATTAGGGGGATAAGAGCCGTTTATTTTGATAACGGTTGTTGTCAAGAAACAGAATGTGTCCCCTGCTCATGACTAGAAGTTTGTTGGAACCGCATATTAGATTAATTCAGCGTTCATGTACTTTAGATACAATGTATGTTCTGATATAATTAATCCACATATCTTTGTCAGGACCGTAGATATTCAGCGGCAGGAGTTTTACAACTTTTAAATAGGTGATATTTTTATTTTTTCGTGTGATTCTTTTTATTACCTATTCTTCGGAATAAAAAATATTATTATTATTTTTGGGGGAGGTGGGAACATGGTCAAGAGGTTAGTATATCAGTCGCACAACCGTAGGCCCAGAGTTCGAGTCTAGATAAGGACTGGGATTTTTGTATATTGAAGGGTAATTAAATAAATGTACCCGGTATGTCATACAGAACATCCCAACAACATCCTAATTGGAAACATTCAGTATTGACAGCTGTATTGACAGTTGTTATATTAACAGCTGTATCAAAAGTTGTATTAACAGTTGTATTGACAGCTGTATTCATAGTTGTATTAACAGTTGTATTGACAGCTGTATTCATAGTTGTATTAACAGTTGTATTAACAGTTGTATTGACAGTTGTATTGACAGCTGTATTCATAGTTGTATTAACAGTTGTATTAACAGTTGTATTGACAGCTGTATCAACAGTTGTATTAACAGTTGTATTAAAAGTTGTATTAAGAGTTGTATTAACAGTTGTATTGATAGTTGTATTAACAGTTGTATTAACAGTTGTATTAACAGCTGTATTCATAGTTGTATTAACAGTTGTATTAACAGTTGTATTGACAGCTGTATCAACAGTTGTATTAACAGTTGTATTAACAGTTGTATTAAAAGTTGTATTAAGAGTTGTATTAACAGTTGTATTGATAGTTGTATTAACAGTTGTATTAACAGTTGTATTAACAGTTGTATTGATAGTTGTATTAACAGTTGTATTAACAGTTGTATTAACAGTTGTATTGACAGTTGTATTAACAGTTGTATTGACAGTTGTTGTATTGACAACTGTATTGGCAGTTGTATTTTAATTGTATTTTAACTGTATTGACAGTTGTATTGACAGTTGTATTGACAGTTGTATTGACAGTTGTATTGACAGTTGTATTGACAGTTGTATTGACAGTTGTATTGACTATGTTATTGACAATTGGTGTATTAACAGTTTTGTGAAAATGTTAATCCATTTTTATGGTTTGCCATATAGTAGTACTAAATGCCATGTTTCGGTTACATACGAGTAAGGAGATTGAACCGCCTCCCTCGCTATCTACAGGCTTAGATCCTATACCATTATCTAGCAACAGGTCGTCCTATTATTATGGTACCTAGCGCTTTCCAAATTAATCGTGCCTTATTCTTCAAAAGTACACAGGTATCTCACACCTCCAGCCGTGATCTGGAGATAGAGTACAGAAGATAAAGTCTCAACTTATTTCGTGTATTATGTCCTGCAAACAACGTCATGAATCATGGCTGGTCTGACGTATCCGTGTTGTGCATTCCTAATTCTGTGTATACTTCATGTCGGTATCCATTGAAAATCTCGGATATGTTGAGTATCTTAGATCAATGGCGCAGTCGCAATGTTATAATATTCAAAGCAGGTTGTTTTATAAAACAGTACACTAAATAAAAATACGGTCCAACGTAACAGTGGTCCTTAATGTGAGTCATATGCCTCCTCCTTATACGGTTAAAGACATTTGCGGGGAGGGTGTTGAAAAAAATTAATATTTAGAGGTAATAAACTCGTCTATAGAGACCAAAGGAAAGAAATTATTTGAACTACGTTTATTTAACTATTTGAATTATGTTTATTTCGCTATTTGAATTATGTTTATTTAACTATTTGAATTATGTTTATTTAACTATTTGAATTATGTTTATTTAACTATTTAAATTACGTTTATTTAACTATTTGAATTATGTTTATTTAACTATTTGAATTATGTTTGTTTAGCTATTTGAATTACGTTTATTTAACTATTTGAATTATGTTTATTTAACTATTTGAATTATGTTCACTCAAATGTAAAGAGATAATCCCATAATGTTTACTCTAGGCAGGGTGAACCTAAGAAAAAACTCAGAACGGGAATAAGGGGCATAAACAAGTTGAGAGCCACATCTATAGATAGCGTGCAAAGAACTCTATAAAACTGTCCACAAGCATGTACAGGTTGAGAACTCCTTATATAGATAAGGTACAAGGAACTCTGAAGTTGCCCACATTCATGTACATTATAGGTTGAGATTCACTTTTATAGATAACGTACATGAAACTTTGTGGATGCCCGAATTCATGTATAATACAGATTGAGAACCATTTCTATAGGTAATGTTCAAGGACCTCTGAAGTCTCCCACATTCATGTACAATACAGAATGAGAACCTCGTATATAGATAACGTGCAAGGAACTCTAAAATTACCCACATTCATGTACAATAGACAGCTTAGACACGTTACAGAAAAGTTATAATGTCACTCACCGAGAACAGTGACTAAGTTAAAACTTGCACTGTCATTCACCGAGAACAGTGACTAAGTTAAAGTTTGCACTGTCACTCACCGAGAACAGTGACTAAGTTAAAGCTTGCACTGTCACTCACCGAACACAGTGACTAAGTTAAAGCTTGCAATGTCACTCACCGAGAACAGTGACTAAGTTAAAGCTTGCACTGTCACTCACCGAGAACAGTGACTAAGTTAAAGCTTGCACTGTCACTCACCGAGAACAGTGACTAAGTTAAAGCTTGCACTGTCACTCACCGAACACAGTGACTAAGTTAAAGCTTGCAATGTCACTCACCGAGAACAGTGACTAAGTTAAAGTTTGCACTGTCACTCACCGAGAACAGTGACTAAGTTAAAGTTTGCACTGTCACCGAGAACAGTGACTAAGTTAAAGCTTGCAATGTCACTCACCGAGAACAGTGACTAAGTTAAAGCTTGCACTGTCACTCACCGAGAACAGTGACTAAGTTAAAGCTTGCAATGTCACTCACCGAGAACAGTGACTAAGTTAAAGCTTGCAATGTCACTCACCGAGAACAGTGACTAAGTTAAAGCTTGCACTGTCACTCACCGAGAACAGTGACTAAGTTAAAGCTTGCACTGTCACTCACCGAGAACAGTGACTAAGTTAAAGCTTGCAATGTCACTCACCGAGAACAGTGACTAAGTTAAAGCTTGCAATGTCACTCACCGAGAACAGTGACTAAGTTAAAGCTTGCACTGTCACTCACCGAGAACAGTGACTAAGTTAAAGCTTGCACTGTCACTCACCGAGAACAGTGACTAAGTTAAAGATTGCACTGTCACTCACCGAGAACAGTGACTAAGTTAAAGCTTGCACTGTCACTCACCGAACACAGTGACTAAGTTAAAGCTTGCACTGTCACTCACCGAGAACAGTGACTAAGTTAAAGTTTGCACTGTCACTCACCGAGAACAGTGACTAAGTTAAAGTTTGCACTGTCACCGAGAACAGTGACTAAGTTAAAGCTTGCAATGTCACTCACCGAGAACAGTGACTAAGTTAAAGCTTGCACTGTCACTCACCGAGAACAGTGACTAAGTTAAAGCTTGCACTGTCACTCACCGAGAACAGTGACTAAGTTAAAGCTTGCACTGTCACTCACCGAGAACAGTGACTAAGTTAAAGCTTGCACTGTCACTCACCGAGAACAGTGACTAAGTTAAAGCTTGCACTGTCACTCACCGAACACAGTGACTAAGCTAAAGCTTGCAATGTCACTCACCGAGAACAGTGACTAAGTTAAAGATTGCACTGTCACTCACCGAGAACAGTGACTAAGTTAAAGCTTGCAATGTCACTCACCGAGAACAGTGACTAAGTTCAAGCTTGCAATGTCACTCACCGAGAACAGTGACTAAGTTAAAGCTTGCACTGTCACTCACCGAGAACAGTGACTAAGTTAAAGCTTGCACTGTCACTCACCGAGAACAGTGATTAAGTTAAAGCTTGCACTGTCACTCACCGAGAACAGTGACTAAGTTAAAGCTTGCACTGTCACTCACCGAGAACAGTGACTAAGTTAAAGCTTGCACTGTCACTCACCGAGAACAGTGACTAAGTTAAAGCTTGCACTGTCACTCACCGAGAACAGTGACTAAGTTAAAGCTTGCACTGTCACTCACCGAGAACAGTGACTAAGTTAAAGCTTGCACTGTCACTCACCGAGAACAGTGACTAAGTTAAAGCTTGCACTGTCACTCACCGAGAACTGTGACTAAGTTAAAGCTTGCACTGTCACTCACCGAGAACAGTGACTAAGTTAAAGCTTGCACTGTCACTCACCGAGAACAGTGACTAAGTTAAAGCTTGCACTGTCACTCACCGAGAACAGTGACTAAGTTAAAGCTTGCACTGTCACTCACCGAGAACAGTGACTAAGTTAAAGCTTGCACTGTCACTCACCGAGAACAGTGACTAAGTTAAAGCTTGCACTGTCACTCACCGAGAACAGTGACTAAGTTAAAGCTTGCACTGTCACTCACTGAGAACAGTGACTAAGTTAAAGCTTGCACTGTCACTCACCGAGCACAGTGACTAAGTTAAAGCTTGCAATGTCACTCACCGAGAACAGTGACTAAGTTAAAGCTTGCACTGTCACTCACCGAGAACAGTGACTAAGTTAAAGCTTGCACTGTCACTCACCGAGAACAGTGACTAAGTTAAAGCTTGCACTGTCACTCACCGAGAACAGTGACTACGTTAAAGCTTGCACTGTCACTCACCGAGAACAGTGACTAAGTTAAAGCTTGCACTGTCACTCACCGAGAACAGTGACTAAGTTAAAGCTTGCAATGTCACTCACCGAGAACAGTGACTAAGTTAAAGCTTGCACTGTCACTCACCGAGAACAGTGACTAAGTTAAAGCTTGCACTGTCACTCACCGAGCACAGTGACTAAGTTAAAGCTTGCAATGTCACTCACCGAGAACAGTGACTAAGTTAAAGCTTGCACTGTCACTCACCGAGAACAGTGACTAAGTTAAAGCTTGCACTGTCACTCACCGAGAACAGTGACTAAGTTAAAGCTTGCACTGTCACTCACCGAGAACAGTGACTAAGTTAAAGCTTGCACTGTCACTCACCGAGAACAGTGACTAAGTTAAAGCTTGCACTGTCACTCACCGAGCACAGCTTAATCTGAAAATGTCATCACATCCCATCTGTTGTCAGTACCTCAAGGGTAAGAAAAAATAGTAACACTGTGTGATCTGCCATGAATGTAGTAAGAAACAACGTAACTAGTGAAATTTGAGTAAGGAATTGATCCTATAGAAAGTCAAGGTCAAAGATGTTATGCTGAAGTCGGATTTTTCGTGCTGAAATGCATTGGTAATGCATCCAAGGTTTAAGTAAGGACACTACGAAATCCCTTTAAATCCTTTTCTGAACTACATCCTGCTAACCGACGGGAATTAGAGAACAAACGCAAACATGACAAAAAAGTCGCCACCACACATATTTTAAACAAATTCAGGAACCCTCGCCATACTACACAGTATGTGCACAGATGTTGAAATCTTCATGTATAGCTAAGAAATCAGAGCGCTTTGCTATTAATCGATTTGTTATGATGTTTATTGTATCCTTCAAATATGCTGAAATGAAGGTCTTTTAATCGAAACGTCAACGTTGTACTATGTTTTTTTAATGCGTTTTACTCCATTATCACATTAATGGATCTATCAGTGTGGTACAGAACGCGTCTGTGACGACTAAGTCACAGGGTTCGAATCCCGCCACAGGCAATTGTGCATTTGGACCGTTTAAATAGCACTGGCAAAATACTGAACGTATTTATATTGCCTAGAAAATTACTACAGCCAAAATATACTGGGGTTATGGCTACGTCCTGAATAGGATTTTCCACCATGTTTTATTTCAATCATATTAACTCTGGATTACAGAGAAGGGGTTAAAGGTCAATGGTGATGATGTTCTAGAAACGAGAAGACAGTTGTCAATGATTCATGAGTTAAACAGAATGTCAGACAACTAGAGTATTTCTGGCATTTTTCTCATCCCAACCGCAGACGTGTGAGAGCATTAACATCAGTCCTTACTCCTGCTAGTGATGTCACGTTGTGTAACTCACAGACTTAGTGAACTGCGCGGCTGCTAGCGCGTGAAACGAGAGGAGGGGCCGACTTTGTAAGCGCCGATTCATTTGATGTGTGCGAGCACGGTGTGTAACAAATCGGGCTCTGATTACTCCAGCTGTTAACACGCGCACGCACGCACACACTCGAGTCCAGACGATGTGGCTATTCAAAGCTGTGTGTTGATTTCCTCCATTCAGGGCGTTGATGTTTTTCGTATCTGCCATAATGGCCGGGGAATTTATGTTATTTTGGTGAGTAAATATTTGTGTCGGGGATTACTTAGTTATTTGTGCTTTTTTAGGGTTGAAATTTTTGATGAAAAATCGTTTTATCTATACATTTCACATCATTAAATTGGCTACATTTATTTACAGACACTCAGACTTGTCTCTCTCAGTCTTGTCTCGTGATTCGAATTATAGGCCTAACGTAATAATATTAGATAAGATTATGTTCAGTCTACATTTTTGTTGGGATTACTACATTATTTGAGCTATTCTGGAGTTGAAATTGTAGATGAAATATAGTTTCATCTACATATTTACTGTTAGAAAATGACTGCAATTAGTCTACAAGCTGTTGTAGTCTTATCTTTCGAATCTACTTGAGCTGAATAATATAAGATAAGATTTGTGTCAGTCAATATTTTCATTGGCGATTTTTTCATTATTTCTACTTTTTTTGTGTTGAAATTGTAGATGAAAGATAGTTTCATCTACATCATAGGTTTCCAAATTTGGCGGTAGCTCTCCCTTCCCCAGTAAGATCAGAAGCCTTCTAGGGGCGATAGTGGATTCAGAAACATTAGGGACCTCGTTAAAGAAGAAATTAATAATATATATATATATATTCAAAAATTAATTATATTCATGATTAGCGATATATTTTGTAATATATTTGATGGTGTTTTAATTATTACAATAATATCCATACTAATGTATTACAATCTCATGTATTCCGATTGTTCATATTTAAACCGTTGTATGCCACTGTGTTTTATGCCGTTGTATGACCCAGCCTTAAATGGGTACCGGATTAATCCGGGAAGTAAAGACTGCGAGGGAGAGGAGATGGCTACCGCCCTCATTTGCAGAGCCTGTGAAATGTGAGATCGCTAACATCTCACACCCCTACGGCATTAATAAATGCTATGGGTTACTTTACTTACTTATGCCACTGGGCATAATGTTATTCGAGCCTACACTTGACAATCTTGACATATGGGTTATGTTACTTGAAAATCGATACAGTAATCACAGTGTTCAAGATGAAGAACATATTGGGCACGACTTTTTCAATAATTTAATGGCATCAGTAGTAATATTACATTAGTTGTTATCTACATGGAAAATATCAGACGGTTTGAACGTGGAAAATTTGTATCATTGGAAGGGGGGGGGATTACAACATGTATGTCTTGCGAAGTGGGCGGTGGACAGACAAACTTTGGAAACTTCTGTTCTACATATTTACTATTAGCAAATATGTGTTATTGAGCACACTGTCTCATTACTATTGGAAAATATGTGTAACTGAGCACACTGTCTCATTACTATTGGAAAATATGTGTAACTGAGCACACTGTCTCATTACTACTGGAAAATATGTGTAACTGAGCACACTGTCTCATTACTATTGGAAAATATGTGTTATTGAGCACACTGTCTCGTTACTATTGGAAAATATGTGTAACTGAGCACACTGTCTCATTACTACTGGAAAATATGTGTAACTGAGCACACTGTCTCATTACTATTAGCATATATGTGTTATTGAGCACACTGTCTCAGACTTGCCTCTTTATTCTGATTAAGCAGAAATAAATTAGATAAAGAACTAGGAACACAGAAATAGATTAGATATAGAACTACGAACACAGATATAGATTAGATAGAGAACTATAAATACAAATATAGATTAGTTAGAGAACTATGAACCCAGATATAGATTAGATAGATATCTATGAGCACAAATATAGATTAGATAGAGAATTATGAACAGAAATAGATTAGATAGAGAATTATGAACAGAAATAGATTAGATAGAGAATTATGAACATAGAAATGGTTTAGGTGGTCTATAAATTAAATCAACCATTAGGGATTGCCTGAAAAAGTGACAGTTGTTGAAAAGGGAAAGGGAGTGGATATCACGCAAAAGTTGATGTCAACAATAAGGTTTTGTGCAGTTAAAAAGTTTTAATTTGAAACATTTTTTTTTAAGTGAAGATATCAAGTATTTTTATTTATTAGTAGCATTTCTGCAAACAAAATTTGAGATGGAAGAGGGAGGGAGGGAGGTTTAATATTATTAACATAATTAAGCAAGGAATCTGAATTCGTTAATCTATTGACGGGGTAGAGGGGTGGGGGAAATGAGCAAACAAAAAGTAGAAGTAATTTATGGAGAGCTCCTTACTGTTACTCCTTATTTTCCACATATTTAGTTCTACAAGACATCAGAATGTAACCGATGTTTGAACAAACTAAATGCATGTATTTAGAATATGGTTATCTGGATTTCGCCCCATCCATACTTTTGATGTGATGCTCACACATCATGATATAACCAAGATGGACTGGCGTCTGCAGTTGAAAGAGACTATCCATAAATTGCGTCCGCACATTCTTGCCAATTTGTACACTCTTCTCCCCATTGACAACAGCTTTCAAGTATACAGGATCCCACTCAAGTATACAGGATCCCACTCAAGTATACAGGGACCCACTCAAGTATACAGGGACCCACTCAAGTATACAGGGACCCACTCAAGTATACAGGATCCCACTCAAGTATACAGGGACCCACTCAAGTATACAGGGACCCACTCAAGTATATAGGATCCCACTCAAGTATACAGGGACCCACTCAAGTATACAGGGACCCACTCAAGTATACAGGGACTCACTCAAGTATTCAGGGACCCACACAAGTATACATGGACCCACTCAAGTATACAGGGACCCACTCAATTATACAGGGAACCACACAAGTATACAGATACCCACACAAGTATACAGGGACCCACTTAAGTATACAGGGACCCACTCAAGTATACAGGATCCCACTCAAGTATACAGGGACCCACTCAAGTATACAGGATCACACTCAAGTATACAGGGACCCACTTAAGTATACATCACCCTACTGAAGTATACAGGGACCCATTCAGATATACAGGGACCCATTCAGGTATACAGGGACCCACTCCTGCTTACATATATCACACAAATACCCACACCCTCCCCCTAATTATTGATATATGTATAAACAGCCTCACGGAGGCGTGCCTCACCAAGCAGTTTCCATCACATGTTTCCCATGTCTTGTTGACACATATTCTCACAGACCGATGTCTCCACTTAACGAAGTTTACTATCAATTTTCCCGGCTCATCAGTCTCATAGCAGTTTGTCTGAAGCAATTTCTGACTTCAAATATGACTTCGTGTCTTCGAATATACGCCGTATCATTGTACATCAATGTATACACTCGTTTTCTGTGGTTATTACCTTCAGTCATCAGCACAAACCCGTAGATGGGGGGGGTTTAAACCTCCCCTACCCCACCCCCGCCCCCACAATTTAATAAGTCGGAACGTTACATTTAGTACTAGGAAAAACGTCCGTGTGTTGAAGGGGCCCGAAAGGGGATCAAAGAATAGCAACACTGTTTACCTTCCACGAATGTCGTAAAAGGCAACTAAGGAGGTTATGGGATTGAGTTGGCTGTCCCATCCCCCACATAGGGTCAGTGACCCGAAGCCATGCTGAAGTCGGATGTGTCAGGCCGAAAGACGAAGATGTCGCAGCAATGCTGTAAACCATGACACAACGCATTCCGTTCTCCGGACTACATCCTGCTAATCTGCAGGAGTTTGAAAACGAACGCAGAAGAAGAAGTACTAGGAACAAGGGAAAATGTGATAAACTCACATCTTCCCTTTTACTATTTTCTTCTAGAAGGGTCATAAATTGCACACGAAAGGAAAGAATTTCGTTTTTAGGTAAACCAATTCCCACCCCTTAACGAAGATGCATATACACAAATGAATGAATATATGTATATGTGTGTATACACACACACACACACACATATATATATATATATATAATAGCTGTGCTCTGATAGATCTCCGGAACGCTCTATAAATAGCGCATGTCACGGTATTCTCATGCGACATCCAATCAACGCTTGGTGTCGTGACGTTATTCAAAGCGGACGACATTCTTGTATACAAATGTTATTGATGCGCTAACAAGTAAACTTCTGCATCTGCTTGTTGTTAAAGTTACGTAACTTACATTAATATGTCAAATAATCATATAATTTGCTTTAAATGATGGATGAAGATGATCCATGGAGGAAGCTTCAAAAAACAAAGTAAAAAGCAAAGAAAAGAAAAGAAAAGCTAGATGGTTGATTCGTCACAGTCAAGAGCCACTCGCTCGGATTTCGTGCTGCAAAGGCTGCAGAGCGGAGCCATAGAATGAGATGTGGAAAGAATTGATCAAGAAACCCTTTAACAAAGACAAACAGGACTTGTTAATGATGCTGATTTGTATCGGCGTCGTGCTAAGCTAGAATCACCAGCGCATAAAGAAATTCGACAACCTATGAATAGAAAATAACAACGTCGTCACAGACAGCTTGAAACTGTTGAGCAAATGCAGGGACATCGAGCTGCAGATGCCGAGGCTCACTCATTGTCACAAATGATTCGAAGTCAAGCAATTTCAAATGAAGCAGAAAATTTGCTGAGGATCGTGTTGTTGCACATAACTGGAATTTTTGACTTTATATGTCAATTGTGTGGGGCTAAAATGTTCTAGAGAAATGTCCTAACGATGGCAAGTTTACATGTTGTTGCCGAAAGGGAATGATCATGCTCCTAAAGCCATAAAGACATCCATGGTAATTAGTTGGAGTATCCTGAGTTCCTGCGGTAGATTATCTCTGATAGTACACATAATAAATACATTTTCGCGCTAATATTCGCGTTTATAATAGCGATGTTTGTTTCACATCAATAGGAGCGAAATTTCTTACGGAATGTCAAGTCGAGGTCCATATGTTTTTAAAGTTCATGGGCAAACGTATCATCTATCTATTCGGTAAACCATTTGTTGCCTTTCAGCGTCAGTGGTATAAGAGTTTTCTGGAGACGGCACTCTTGTGTACTGAGAATATTGTGGAGTTTGTTAACCTCTTTTATTTCAGTCGTCCATCGTTTTTGTGGTCGGCCTCTAGGTCTGCCTTCACTGTATCTGTGTAGCATAGCTTGTTGTGGTATACTGGCTGATGGTAGTCTGCTGATGTGTGTAAACCATTTGATCTGTTGTCTCTTAATATATCCCAAGATTGGGGTGGTGCCTGTTTTTGGTCGAATGTCCTCATTCTTCACTTCGTCTCTTAGGGATATTCCTAGGATTCTGCGTAAGCACGCCATTTCAGCTGTCACAGGCTTATGTTTTATCTTGTGCTGTCGTTGTCCATGTTTGGCTTTGGTAGCACGGCATTGGCATTATAATTGTTTTGAACAGTGTTATTTTGGTATTTAAATCTACATTTTTGTTTCTGAAGATTGGTGTCATTTCCATAGGGCTTGATATACTTTACTTACATCTATTGTGTATTTCTTTGCTGCTCTTGCCGTCTGTTGTTTTATTACTTCCTAGGTATGTGAATTCTGTCACTTGGTTAAGTCTGTTGTTTTCAATATATATATATTGATGTTTCTTTCTGTTCTTCCTATCTTCATTACTTCGCTTTTTTCTATATTTATCTTCATGTTAAAGGTATGACATGTTTGATGTAATCTGTCTATTTATCTTTGTATTTGCCTTTTCTGATGATGCCAATAGTGTTTGATCATCTGCAAATAGTGGTTCGTTTAAGTTAATCCTTCAGATTGTTGTCTTCCGTTATCTTTGCTACTTTGTAAATGTGGTCTATGTGTGTTATGAACAATAAGTGGTATAGCACAACATCCATGTCTCACTCCCGAGTGAATTTGAAAATTATCAGATGTACCTAAGCTGGTTCGTACAGAGCATTGGCTATTGGCGCATATGCTCTGACATAGGTTTACCAGATGTTGAGGAACTCCATATGTCTGTAGTGTTGTCCATAGCTGTGCTCTATCCACTCTGTCAAATAGTGACCTGGAATAGGTGGACATTAATGTATGTGTTAATTAGAGATCTCAGCGTAGCCAGGTGAGGTTTTCCTGATACAACACTACGACAGGATTAGCAATCAGACAGTGAGAACTCAATGTGCTTATAGTAAAATGTAAACTTATCTTCATACTTCTCATGTTCAACCGCCATACAACAAAGTTCCACAGTTCGCTCAGATCTATGTTTTGGACAGTACTCAAGCAACAGACGTTCGACAAACACACGCAGCAAATGCTACATGCTAAAGAGAAATAGACTAGCACAGTCGTATCCGTTAATGCATGATTTCAAACAAGAGATATTCAGAATGTTGCTCAAACTGGAAGAGAAATCCCAATAGTAAACATGGTCTTCAAACGCGATCGTCAATCTGATCAACGTCTTTATAATGAACCAACATCTAACAAGGTTGCAATGGTTTTCGTCAACGAAGATGGAGAACCACATTTTAACCGCGACATTCGTCGTTATTCATTCATAAAATATTGGTTCTGAACTGTATGATGCCATACTCGCTGTTGTTCCCATACGGTGAGTGGGGTTGACAAGGGCATTGACAATGTGAGGCATGTCACGGTAAGCAATTCTATAAATATCGTCCCGACGGGACGACGAGCCCTGACGGGATCCGGAAGAATCTATTATATATATATATATATATATATATATATATATATATATATATATATATATATATATATATATATATATATATATATATATATATATATATATATATATATATATATATATATATATATATATATATATATATATATATATATATATATATATATATATATATATATATATATATATATAAAACGATCAATCAATTGTCATATCGAGTGGCGGTGATCATGTTTCTCCACAATTCTCTCTCTCTCTCTCTTGTATTCTTAATAAGTTCAGTTGGCGTCTTCTTTTTGTGTCACAGTGACAACCCATCCAGAAATTTCTCTCTATGTCTTCCTCTATCTCTTCTCTCCTTGATCTTTTCGGTTGTTACTAAATGTTCAAGTTTTACTTTTCTAATCACATGCCCTAAAAATCGTGATTGTCTGCTTCTAACAATATATAAAACAGTTTAACCCAACGTTTCAACCATAAGATCTTCATCGAAATAAAATAGGGAACAAACACTGATCTAAACTTATAATGTAGTAATCTATTCAGCTGTGACCAAGTTAGCTCTTAAAATCAAATAGACTTTCTGATAATAAAAGATGTTCCTCAGTTTACAAGAGCATAGGTGCTCCTCAATTGCCAAGAGCTTATGTGCTCCTCAGTTGATAAGAGCATAGGTGCTCCTCAGTAGACATGCATATAGATGCTCCTCAGTAGACATGAGCATAGATGCTACCTAAATTTACAAGAGCATAGGTGATCCCCAGTTGCCAAGAGCTTATGTGCTCCTCAGATGATAAGAGCCTATGTGCTCCTCAGTTAACAAGAGCATAGGTGCCCCTCAGTTGATAAGGGCATAAGTGCTCCTCAGTTGATAAGAGCATAGGTGCTCCTCAGTTAACAAGAGCATAGGTGCTGCTCAGTTAACAAGAGCATAGGTGCTCCTCAGTTAACAAGAGCATAAGTTCTCCTCAGTTGATAAGAGCATAGGTGCTCCTCAGTTGATAAGAGCATATGTGCTCATCAGTTAACAAGAGCATAGGCTCCGTTCAATTGACAAGAGCATATGTGCTCCTCAGTTTACAAGAGCATAGGTGCTCCTCAATTGCCAAGAGCTTATGTGCTCCTCAGTAGACATGCGTATAGATGCTCCTCAGTAGACATGAGCATAGGTGCTACCTAAATTTACAAGTGCATAGGTGATCCCCAGTTGCCAAGAGCTTATGTGCTCCTCAGTTAACAAGAGCATAGGTGCCCCTCAGTTGATAAGGGCATAGGTGCTCCTCAGTTGATAAGAGCATATGTGCTCATCAGTTAACAAGAGCATAGGCTCCGTTCAATTGACAAGAGAGTAGGTGCTCCTCGGTTGTAGACCACAAAACTGTTTTAAGGTTTGTTGTCTAAAAAGTAATTTCTGAGAGTGGGGGTCGGGATAAATTAATGCACGTTTAGTCCCAGAAGGGATGTATTACAGTACGGCAGCATCCCAAAATCATCATCATCATGTGTTGTCAGGAGCATAGCATTCACTTCTGGGCCAAATAGTTCATCATTCTTCTATCAGATCGGTTGACCCATCTGCACCGATAGTACACATATCACTCCCAGCTACCTAGGAATCTGCCACAAAAGGACAAAGCTACTGCTCTGGTCCGTATCTCTGTGTAATCTATGAGAATCGTTTAACAGATGAGAAAAGTAGGAAATCGATACAGTAGGACATGCAGTGATAATGATCATATCATTTTCCACATGTGAATCAGAACATCCTCCACCTTTCCTTAGTCGCCTTCTACAACATCACTGGAAAGAAGACAGTGGTCGCATTCTTTACACCCTGAACTAGAAGCCCATGCGCCACTTGCCACACTGGCAATAACAAACAATAAAATGAATAATAATAATGCAAATGAACTAGAGATTTTAACATGTTTCTCGATAAAGGCCTTATTGTTGAAACGTCGGTTTAGTCTTTTTTTTGTTTAATGCTATCTATATATTTTCATTTGATGTGTATTTATTTATGAAATTATTCGTGATCTCTACACATTTGTTGAAACGATTTTCAGATAATTCAATGGATATTCAAGATATTTATTATAGACTCCAAGAACCGTAACTACTTGCACGTGCTGCTACAATACTGTGCTGTTTTGGGCTACATTCTCTCCCCTTCCCAGGAAAAACGTTCATTTTGTCACCATGACATGAACTTGATCCCCTGAGGTTCAGGTCCGTATCGTTTACTTGACCAACTAACAATTGTCCAAATTAAACTCCAATCAATAATCTAACAATTAAATCGACTTGACATATTTGCATTCAGTGTGTCCCTTTCCTCTGTACACGTTTTGTAGCAAATATACTCTATCGTAAACCTTTTGTTCACATTTTGTAGACAATATATCCTAACATAGACCTGTCGTTCGTATTTTGTAACAAATATAACCTAGCACATACTTTTTGTTCCTAACTTTTTTTCAACCAATGAGAGTGTGTCTATAATTTTTGAAACAATTAGAGTGTGTCTATAATTTTTGAACCGATGTGAGTGTGGATAAAACCGCAATACTTCTGCGTCTCAATTCTCCGGACTATATCCTGCCGGATATAATCTATTGGCCACCCCATCCCATACAGGGCAAAAGAGGCCCTGAATCCATGCTGAAATTGGATTTCTAAGACCAAAAACATGCACCTGTCGCAGCTAAACTATAAACCATGTCACAACGCTTTCCATTTCCTTTACTACATCTTGTTAATCGGCAAGAGTTTGAGAACGAACGCAAAATAAAGAAAGAGAAAAAAAGAAAGTGAGTCCATTGTTCTACTACAAGAGAGATACCCAGTAGGAGTGGGAGAATCGACGTTATTGTTCTACTACAAGAGAGATCCAGTAGGAGTAGGAGAATTGACGTTATTGTTCTACTACAGAGATATCCAGTAGGAGTGGGAGAATTGACGTAATTGTTCTACTACAAGAGAGATCCAGTAGGAGTGGGAGAATTCACGTTATTGTTCTACTACAAGAGAGATCCAGTAGGAGTGGGAGAATTGACGTTATTGTTCTACTACAAGAGAGATACCCAGACTCGAATCCGTGACTCCTGAGCACAAAGCGAACGTATCACTACACCAGGGAGATCCCCCCGTCACGATACCACCACCACGATCCCAGATGGTATAACCAGAAATCATCTAGATACACAATATTATAGTACATTGAATGGTCTGAAGATTTCACCACTGGCGCATAAGACCAACCACCAAGCAACAGTAAAACCTCCAGTAGATGACATGCATAAAACCTCAAATAGATGACATGTATAAAACCTCCAATAGATGGACATCCATAAAACCTCCAGTAGATGGCATGTATAAAACCTCCAGTAGATGACATGTATAAAACCTCCAGTATTTGACATGCATAAAACCTCCAGTAGATGACATGTATAAAACCTCCAATAGATGGACATGCATAAAACCTCCAGTAGATGACATGTATAAAACCTCCAGTAGATGGACATGCATAAAACCTCCAGTAGATGACATGTATAAAACCTCCAGTAGATGACATGTATAAAACCTCCAGTAGATGACATGCATAAAACCTTCAATAGATGGACATGCATAAAACCTCCAGTAGATGACATGTATAAAACCTCCAATAGATGGACATGCATAAAACCTCCAGTAGATGACATGTATAAAACCTCCAGTATATGACATGCATAAAACCTCCAATAGATGGACATGCATAAAACCTCCAGTAGATGACATGTATAAAACCTCCAGTATATGACATGCATAAAACCTCCAGTAGATGACATGCATAAATCCTCTAGTAAATGACTTGCATAAAACCTCTAGTAGATGACATGCATAAAACCTCCAGTAGATGACATGCATGTGTAGGTGACATTCTTCTTATGAATGCCCCAAAGCGACGCATCTGTACAATTGTATTTTTATCTTTTTTGATTTGCAAGAATTATCAAAGCATTGACCATCGCTAAGAATGTGGGGCCTTCTGGGTAACAAGTAAAGCTCTGAAGTGAACCCCCACCCCATTTTCCTCCAAACTGTAATAAAGAATACTACATGGGCTCTATTGCTAATAGTTTATGGGGATATAAATAAACAATACACGCCAGACAATACACGCCAGACAATACACGCCAGACAATACACACCAGACAATACACGCCAGACAATACACGCCAGACAATACACGCCAGACAATACACGCCAGACATCTGCTGCCTTGCATCGTTCTCAACTTCCTGCAGAATTTCACAGAGTGGAATGTGGTGTATCGTGGCTTACAACTTGGCTGCGATAATTGCACCTTTTTACCTAATCACATCAAACTCCAACACGACAACATAAAACAGCGTGTCTAACTGCGTTAGCGTTGAATTTAACTAGTTTGGTGTCCTGTGCAAACTATGTTTCCGACGAGTTTTTGTATACATTTCCGTTGCGGCGTTCCTGGTGGTTGCTTTTGACATTATCAGCCAAGGAACCGAGGTTGCCGACTCAGTCATCCCTGCGTAGTTTAATAGTTGATATGCGTGTCTGCTTCATTGCCAACTTTTATCTAACCTCTCAAAACGTAGATAACAATTATAAGAAAGCAACAATAAAAAAATATATTTTCTTATTGCTAACATTTGACAAGGAGAATCTACCACATCCCGGACCTTTCATTGCCAATATCAAATAGAACATATTTTCGAACATTTGTGCCTGATTTCTCGTAATATTTGCCGTGAAACTCTCGTAAATATTCTCGGTCTATTTCTAGACACATATTTTACTGGACATTTTTTTGTGTAAGCTAATTTTATATTAGCTTTTCCTGGTTGTTGCTTCGGGTTATGTCTGATTAAATTGGGGGCGGTATGTTGGTGTTGATATAGAGATTTTATAAAGGATGATAGATGGGGGGGGGGGGCTGTATGTTGGTGTTGATATAGAGATTTTATAAAGGATGATAGATTGGGGGGGGCAGTATGTTGGTGTTGATGTAGAGATTTTATAAAGGATGATAGATTGGGGGGGGGCAGTATGTTGGTGTTGATGTAGAGATTTTATAAAGGATGATATATTGGGGGGGGGCAGTATGTTGGTGTTGATGTAGAGATTTTATAAAGGATGATAGATTGGGGGCAGTATGTTGGTGTTGATGTAGAGATTTTATAAAGGATGATATATTGGGGGGCAGTATGTTGGTGTTGATGTAGAGATTTTATAAAGGATGATATATTGGGGGCAGTATGTTGGTGTTGATGTAGAGATTTTATAAAGGATGATATATTGGGGGCAGTATGTTGGTGTTGATGTAGAGATTTTATAAAGGATGATATATTGGGGGCAGTATGTTGGTGTTGATGTAGAGAATTTATAAAGGATGATATATTGGAGGGGGCATTATGTTGGTGTTAATTTAGAGATTTTATAAAGGATGTTAGATTGGGGGGTGCAGTATGTTGGTGTTGATGTAGAGATTTTATAAAGGATGATAGATTGGATGATAGAGGAACGAAGAATAGAAGACTTCAGGTGTCATGCTGGTAACTTTCCGTCTCTCCAGATGATAGTGTTGTTGTTGTTGTGCTATAAAAGTATATGCGTTTCAATAGCAGGTATGATAGTAAGCTCGCCTCACAATCCCAACTTGTACAACTAGGTAGTTCGAACGCCGACCATCCACATTGTACTGACAATACAGTTGGATATATATTAAGTCAAGGTAATGGTAGGTCCCATGGCAACATCTTCTGTCGTCGGGAATGACGATAACTGTATATGTACTAAGCCGCAGCAACTTTTAGGTGTTGTGGCCAGTTCCCTTCCTTGATGTGTTTACTTTCCCTAATTCATGCCTCAGGTACCCATTCACAGCTGGGTTGAGTGGATGAGCGGTCGTGTCAGGCCAGAAATCACTACTCTTTTTGGGGTGCAAAGGGAACGCATTGCTCTAGGCGGACCCAGGGTTAGCAGATAACCAAGATCCCAAATGTGCCTCCAAGCGGTGCACCCTGGAAACAGAAATACAGCAGCTCGTGCTGATTCTGGCAAAATCATTTGGGGATCGTGTCCGAGAATGTGGAGGTAGCAGATGGAAAGAGATTTGACTGCACAAGAGATAGACAATATATCTCCGACACCACCAGCAGCACCACATATAGCGACACTGTCAACATACAGTGAAGCTAGTCAGTCCAGTCCGAACATTGGAGGGGCGGCCAATGTAAAATGCACGTAAAGGTAAATGCATGGCGAGAGATAAATATATTTCATAGAGTACAATGAAAGGGCAGAAAAGCGCTAGAGGGCAGCGCGAACTGCAAATAGAAAGTGAAAAGTCCCTAGGAAAGGGGAACTACAAGCTCCGTCAGCTCGAGACGGGCTTCTAGTTACCAGTTCCTTACAGGCAGAGACCCAGATCCATCCATTGGCGTTTGGTAAAGCAAGAAGACCTAACCCAACTCTAACGTCGAGCCTTCCTAAACCGGAAATATGCTCGCGAAGAGAAAGGGTTCTGTACCCGATGGGCTTAGGCAAGAAAGGGACAACGATGGTAGTCCTGACCCAACTCTACTGACAAGGTTTCCTATACCGGAAGTACACTTGCAGAGAGAAAGGTCTCCGTACTCGATTCGCTCAGGCACAAAAGGGACAACGATTTAGCCCTGGCCCAACTCTACTGTCAGGTTTTCCTACACCGGAAATACACTTGAAGAGAGAAAGGGTTCAATACCTGATGGGCTCAGGCGCTATTGGGACAAGGACGCTCAGCTCGAGAACGCCTTGCTCTCAAACTCGTAGTGTGAGACTCGAACTTGGTCAAGGGGTACACGATGTCGGTGAATGACACCTCGGCTAAGAGGGCGAAAGAGCCAGGGTCCAACTCATCTGTTGAGTTCTTCCCCTTAAGGAACCAGGCTCACGGATGAGAAACGGTTCGGTACCCAATGGGCACAGGCACAGCACGTCCAATTACACGAGGCAAGTTCATAGACAGTGGAACACCTCGTTCGAGTCAGACGAGAGCAAAACATCGTCTGGGCGAAGAGTCTTCACTACGCGTGCCTGGAGACAGATATAGAGGCTGTCACAGGCTAAAGGTAGCCCACCCGAATTGTCAAGGCATGCCGAAATCGGATGTGCTAGGCCTACAAGGCGCATAACGGTGGCACAACGTAATCACGCTCCCGGCGGAAATCGCACGGATATCCGTGATGGTTACAATGGAGCGAACGAAAAACAAACAAACAAACAAACTACTCTTTTTTTCCGGGTGTGGCTTCGAACCTGGTACGCTGTAGTCACTATCATCTAGGATACAACCTAACCGGTCTCCAGAATAAAGACCTGTGTACAGAAGACCCGAAAGACCGATTTTTATTTTTTTATTTTTTATTTCTTTGGTCAGCCTTGGCTAATTTTTACAGACGACTCCAAGTATAAAATAATAACCAATGAAATTCACAATATGAATCAAATATGTTACGAATTACGTTCTGTTTATTTTCTGTACCGTGGTCTTCTATTAACCCTTCAATATGTGTTCAATCTTTATTTTCACTTTCCTTGTATTATATTCTTACTTCTTTTTTTTCTATCCACAACCCCAAACTTCTTCCTTCTTTCAGACATTCCTTTTATCTTACTTCTATCTTTTCTACTTCCCTTATCTTTTCTGATGTCATTTCGCTGCATTTCTACTACACATGCTCACAAGGAGGCGAGTGGTGCCGTGGCTGTCACTACAAGTAGTATGACCATGGAGACTATGGCGGTGACCAGGGCATTTGAGTGGCTACGCACACAGAAGGTAACGCAGGTCTGCATCTTGAGTGACTCTATGAGTATGATTAAGAAGGTACAAGTGGATCTCGTTCGCGAACAGTGGATTGAGGCCTTGAGAAAGGCGAGCCTGAAAGTTGTTACATTTTTTTTCGTGCCGAGACATGTGGGCGTTCGAGGCAATGAAAGAGAGGATCAACTGGCATCATGCGCGATTGTGGCACAGGGCGATGTGGCAATGGATCGCGCTGACGTTTTGAACTCCTTAAGAGATATAACACGCGAGAGTGAGACTAATGTGGATGATGATTCCTTTTCAATGTCCAGGATTAAAGATCAGGGATTGAAATGCTGTGTTGCTAGAAGTGAAAATTTTGGAGGGCGCAGAAGAATGATGGTCATCCAGCATAGGACCGGTACTGTCAGCAGAAGTGTAATGGCGGATACACTCTAGGAGAGATCGGAGCAACTATGGACGTGTCCAGGTTGCAGTGATGATGATCCGACGACTAACTAACTAACTAACTTGCTAACATGATCACTTTCTTTCCACAATCCATTCTAACTTCTTTTCTAACGAGCATTCCTTCTACATCACATTCTTCCAACTTTTATACAGAATATATTTACAGTACACATTTTACAAATACAATCTATTCTTGTCTCTAATCTATTATTTTCTATAATCGATTCTAGAATTTACGTTTTTTTCTAATTCTGCTCCACTATTCATTATTACTTCTTACTTTTCCACAACAAATGATTACTTTTTTCCTACCTTTCATTCTTCCTTCATCCACTGCCTTCATCTTACTCTTTCTACGATAGTTTCTTCTCTTACTCTTTCTAATGAGGAGGCGTATTGTTTACACCGGTTGCCTTGTACTTAAGAGATCGTGAGTTCGAATCCGGTTCGTGAATTTTTTTCGGTGATCCCTAAGGATTATCACTACAAAGTTACGTGCGGTAAGCGGTACTCTCTAAAGGCGGTCAACCACTTCGTTTGAATGAACGGGGTACATATGAAGAAAACCTAGTATAATTAGGTCAATCCTCTATTATTTCTTTAACCTTCTCGACTCTTCATTTTCTCTTCTTCCATTATTGACTCATTTATCTATACATTTTCCTGAAACATTCAGTTCTTTCAAATTTCTATAACCACTTCTCTTTTCACATCACCCTTTCTCATTTCTCTGGCTCTTGCCTCCTGCCCCCATTCCTTGGGTTTCATCACTCCTCTCTTCCTCCCTTCAATTTCGAACCTCCCAATTTCTCCTTTATTCCATTAAATATTATTGCCTGATTCACTCATGTAATCATTTCCTTTATCTTTTCTTCAGCAGGTTCATTTTTTAAAACTAAATCAAATCTTCTTCAGATTTCCCATCAATTTGATCTTCTTGAAATTCTATTTCACCTTCTTTCCATCCGTTTTATTGATCCAACTTTTATCTCTTTATTTAATCACTCTCCGGCTGCCATTTTGTTTCTGCTATCTTCGTCTCGCGCGGATATTGTGAGCATATTTATTTCCCTTGATTTGCTCCACGGACATTTAGAAACAGCAAGGAATTTGCTGCGACGTCACATAAATAGTCTGTTATAAAAAACAAATCATTTCCCATACAGTAAATACCATGTCCTTTTTTGGTTGGTTGGTTGCTGATCCAGCGGTCCATGGGCTCATGCCCTTTGACCTAATGCCATTAAATGGCAGTATATTGCTGGGAAGTCTGTGGATTTTCGGCGCACCCCGGGCCAGAGCAAGAGAACAACCATCACACCCCCTGGAATGTAATTTTCAACCCATGCACTGCTCCGGGCCACTGCAGCCAAGTTAGGGTTCACTGTGCTCATTCCCCGCCAGCAATTGACTACTGGCTATGCCGAACTTCTCTATTGCTCTAGGCATGCAACCAAATGTTCAAGTCAAAAGGATTGTCACGTCCTGAGTCACTGTGCCCCCATGATGGGTCTCATCCATAGGAAGAAACAGTGCTGTCAGTTTCCTCCTCCCCAATGCTGCACAGTACATCTCTGGCTCCCTCCCAACCACAGAGGGTGCATACATATATATTCAAGTAAACATGAAACACATTTCAACAACAAAATAACAGCATACTAAGCATAATTGTATAGATGACATGCCATGAAGCTTCTATAAGAAGTTAACCTCAATATAACGGCATTTCATCTACTAACGTTTTCTGTTGCATGGGTGGTATGTCTAGTGGGCCATTGGTGAGACCCACAGACGCAACCACATGCGTATGTCCTATTTTCAGAATAGTCTTTTGTGCTGATCTATAGGGATCTAGAAATACACGAAAGGACTATTTAAGGACGTCACAGTAAGGGCGATTGTCGAAAATCCTTCTCGGGATTTCGCGTACTGTATTTACCAGTCTTTCTCCAGACTAGTCATGCGTGCTGATCTCGTATACCGTCACTTATCTTGGCCCTTGAACTTATCATTGATCGCTTTACATGGAATTTGTGTTGTCAGTCAATGCAAATCAAAAGAAAATAGCATAAATCAAGATAAGTGACGTTAAGTTAGATCAGCACGCAGGAGACCTCTGAAAAAAGACTAGGTTTCAATCGTGTCTTTCGTCAATTATACAGTCCTGTTGTCTCACCAGTTATATTTTCTCTAAAGTGACACATTTTATTTTACTCATTTTTCATTGGTCACTTTGTGTATAATTTGTGTCGACAGTCAATGAAAATCACGGAAAACTCAAATATGTCACGTCAGAAGGATAATTCCCAATTTAGTTTACAGTTCGTATAAAACTATGGTCACGGTTTCGACTAGGCTCATGCATTTTCTAGATATATTAGTGGAAACAAGAACGGGATATTCAGAAAGGTTTGTTGATAGCCGACTGTTCTTGTGACGTCCCCTAGCATGTCCTATTGCATACTTAGATGCCTGTGGCTGCTCGCAGTCTTCCTTGATATTACATTCTGACTTCGCTCGTCCAAGAAATTCCTCTACTAATATTTTCTTCTGATGGAGAAGTACATAGAGCGTCTCTGGCGTCCAATATACAAGGTGTCTCTTCTGTGTCGTTCTCAACCTTCTGCACATGAACATGGTGTAGTACGGAGAACAGTGCATTGTATCATGGCTTACAGTGTATCCTTTTTCTTCTTCTTCAACGTACATTCTCAAACTCCTGCTGAATTTCTCTTGTAGCAGGACCATGGTCCTATTAGATTTCCAGCAGGATGTAGTCCAGAGAATGGAAATGCGTTGTGTCGCCGTTTTATTTGAGCCAATGACCTGACACATCCATCTTCGGCAGACAGTGTATTCAACCTATTTGTAAAACTGACAATAAATTTAATTTGTTTCTGTACAATTTTACATTTAATTAACTCATTAACGACACAAACTCACAAAACTAGCTCACACATACACACCACTTACTTCCACATACACACTTACTCACAGCCCTCACTCTCTTACAAAACTAGCTCATCATACAGCTCTTCCTACGTCGTACTCTCCTGTTTTTTTTTATTTCTTCCCACATTTTCTAGCAATTGCTGATTCACAAACAAACAATGCACGACGATACATCACAATAACGAAACAACATTACTCAACTCCCTTCTCATCTTAGAGATAATATACGCTTTACATTATCACCATCATTATCCTCATCTTCATTGTCACAACCCACAAACAGGACAGCCATTACACTACCTGCTGGGAATATTGTTACATCTACTTCTTATGACTTCGCTCTCAAACTCCCGCGGGTTAACGGGATATAGTCCGGAGAATATTCTTCTGTCTACTTTGTATCATGGTTTAGTCTGGCTGCGATATCTGCGTTTTTAATCTGATACATCCTACTTCAACATTGCTTTGGGTCTCTTTGACTTTCTTTCGGATAGGACAGCTAACCCCATTCCCAAATCAGCTTAGTCTTCTTCTTCTTCTGCGTTCGTTATCAAACTCCTGCAGATTAGTAGGATGTAGTCCGGACAACGGAATGCGTTGTGTCATGGTTTACAGCATTGCTGCAATGGGTAAAAGCATACCTGCATAATAGAAGAGCCAGGGTACAATTAGATGGTCGCAAGAGCAAGAAAGTTCTACTGCGTCATGGAGTCCCCCAGGGAGGAGTCCTGTCACCCACACTTTTCTTGGTTTACATCAATGACCTAGTTGCTGAACTACCACACGGGATCAAAGTGGCAATGTATGCTGATGACCTGGTGATCTGGTGCACGGAAGAACATGCGACAGTGGCCACTAAACAAATACAAAGAGCTATCGATGCCCTAACCTTATGGGCAAATAGATGGTGCGTCAGCATTAACACAGATAAGTGCAGCACTACACTCTTTACCCTCTCACCAAAACAAAAAGCGGGTCATATCAAGATAGATGGAGAGCTCTTGAAAGAAGACAAACAACCCACATACCTCGGAGTTACTTTTGATGATAAGCTGACATGGAAGCAGCACATAAACAAAGCAACAACAAAAGCCAGGAGGAAGCTAGCTATCCTGAGAAAACTAAGTGGAACTACATGGGGAGCCAGTGGAAATATACTCAGTAAAGTTTACCAGCAAGGCATAAGACCACACCTGGAATATGGTTCAGCTGCGTGGTGTCCTGCATCAAACACCACATTACAAGATCTAGATAAAGTGCAAAACCAGGCACTTAGAATAATGTTGGGAGCAATGAAATCAACACCCATAGCAGAGATGCAGAAAATGGGAAGAATGCAAACACTTGGCGAACGCAGAGACACAAAAGTACTAATTCAAGCAGAAAAGTTTCAGTGTATGCCAAGTCATCCAATGAAGGAAAGATTCCAAAATCTAGCAATGGGGCGACTGAAAAGGAGCAGCTTTATCCATCAAGCTAAACGACTCCGTAGACAACTTACAGACCTACCTGAAGTTAACAGCCCCTTAACGTCTGTACCAGAACAAACCCCGTGGAGTGAAAGACATGGAATGCCAATATACATTCAGACCCATGTGAAAGGAATACTAAGCGAGGACGAACAGAACAGTGTGCAGCGAATGACAGTCACCCTCAGTTTCCTGGATGAGGAATATCCACAAGATATATGGGTCAGAGTGTACACAGATGGATCAGCACAGAATGCTGTGAGGAATGGAGGCGCAGGTGTATATATAGAATATCCACACAAGCCTAGAGATACAATCAGAACACCGACAGGAAAATTCTGCAATAATTATGATGCAGAAATCCAGGCAATTAGTGTGGCAGCTAAAAAACTGCTGAACTCCAACTCTGGCCTACAGCCTGTGGTATTCCTGACAGATGCAAGGTCAGTGCTTCAAGCTCTCCAGTCTGGAAAACTAACAGACTTAAAAAAAACTACTTAGCGAATTGTCTTACCAGTATAGGGTAACCATGCAGTGGATACCCTCTCACTGTGAAATACCAGGAAATGAAAAAGCAGACAAACTGGCTAAGGAAGGTGCTGCCGAAGACCAACCAGATATACCAATCACCTACCATCAGAAAAAACAGATGATAAAGTCAATAAGAAAGCCACAAACACCAAAACAAGATGACTATCACATTATGAACAGATCAGAACAAGTTATAATTCTACGTCTCAGAACAGGACACAACCGACTCCGCAGTCACATGTATACAAAGTTCAAGATTGGCAACACGGCCATGTGTACATGTGGACAGGCAGCACAGAGTGCCAAACATATACTTCAAGAGTGTTCTGAGCATGAAACGCTGAGGCAGACATATTGGCCAGAAGAAACAACACTGGAATCAAAGCTCTATGGGGCACTGTATGAACTACAAAAGACAGTGAGTTTTATTAAGGAGACAGAATTACAGATATAGACATGTTTCAAGTGAACGAAAGAAGAAGAAGAAGAAGCATTGCTGCGATATCTGCGTCTTTTTTCCGGACACATCCGACTTCAGCATGGCTTTGGGTCACTGTTCCTATATGGGATAGGACAGCCAACTCCATCCCATGACCTCCTTAGTCGCCTCTTACGACATGCATGGAAGGTAAACAGTGTTGCTATTCTTTGCTCTCCTTTCGGGCCCCGACAACACACAGGTTTAGTAACTTCTTTATATTTAGGAAGATTACAGGTGTTGTTATTCTTTGCCTCCCCTCCCCCCTTTCGGGGCCGGCACGACACTTGAGCGTGTAGTATCTAAAAAAATACCTATTGTACCTACCTCGCAAAATATTTTCTTTACATCAATTATCATTTTCTGCATCTGTGAAAACTAGTTTATCTATCGTTGAAATAGGGCTACGATGTCGGGCGCATTATACCCGTGAGTAACTGGGAATCTGTAGGCCTGGTTGTTGAAAGGTGTCCAGGTTATGCGACGGGGGAATCTGTAGGCCTGGTTGTTGGAAGGTGTCCAGGTTATGTAACGGGGGAATCTGTAGGCCTGGTTGTTGGAAGGTGTCCAGGTTATGCGACGGGGGAATCTGTGGGACTGGTTGTTGGAAGGTGTCCAGGTTATGCGACGGGGGAATCTGTAGGCCTGGTTGTTGGAAGGTGTCCAGGTTATGCGACGGGGGAATCTGTAGGCCTGGTTGTTGGAAGGTGTCCAGGTTATGCGACGGGGGAATCTGTAGGCCTGGTTGTTGGAAGGTGTCCAGGTTATGCGACGGGGGAATCTGTAGGCCTGGTTGTTGGAAGGTGTCCAGGTTATGCGACGGATGTATGATTTCCGTTTGTTTTCTGCACTTCGCTTTGGATGACGTAGATTTTATTAGAGCAAATACATTTCCTCTAGCGATGTACGGTTGTCAAACATGGACACTTAATAATTCAGTGTCAAAGAGGATTGCAACCTTCGAATTAAGATGCTGCAGAATGGTTTTGAGAATACCGTGGACAGCGAAAAAAACAAGACTAATGAAGAAATGATAAGAACGTAGGCCTTCATTTGACAGCTGAGGGCTAGATTTATGACCTCATGAGGTGAGTACAATTCAGATAACCATCATGATCATGATAAAGTACCGTCTCCGCAACGAAGGTTGGCTGCACCCGACCTCCAACATCCATTGTCTCTTGTTGTGGTGGTGCACTCAGCTAGACTGTAACCTGTCAATCTTGTGATGTTACTCTTCCACTTGTATCTCTGCCTACCTCTTGCTCGCTTACCTTTGACTTTACCCTTAAGTAAGATCTTCAATAGGGTGTCATGTCTTTTAATGTGTCCACAATATTTCATTTGCCGGATCTTTATTTCTCTTAGTAATTCTTTCTTCATATTAAGTGTTTTAGCACCTCTTTATTTGTTTTCTTCTCTTTCCATGATGTTCTCCCTATTCTCCTATATACCCACATCTCACATGCATAAATTATGGCTACTAATTATTTATTTACTGTCAATGTTTCTGATCCATAAATTAATATGGAATAGATGTAGCATTTTACAATTCTAATTTTTAACTTGCTTGTAATTTATTTAGATGTTACTATTTTCCTCATATAATTGAAGGAATTTTGGGCAGTTCGTATTTTCCATTTAACTTCCGATCAAGATACAGTGGAAGACAAAGTAGAAGATGGATTGAAGGAGTACCAACATTCTGAGACGTCACAATATTATTGCATTTCAAGCGACCAAACTTAACCCGAAGACCAATCGTCATTCAATCCTGCAACGTCTAAAAGCAAATAAGACAATAGATAGAAAGACAAAAATTGGAGAGACAGATAAGAAAGATAAGGTAACCAAATGGTTCTTCTTCTTCTTCAAAGTTCAATCTCAAACTCCCACTGTGAACTATTTTGTAGCAGGATAATGTTCCTACTAGATGTCAAGCAGGATGAAGTTCAGCAAATGGAAATGCTTTGTGTCGCCGTTTTATTTGCGCCAATGGCCCGACACGTCCCTCTTATGCGGTAAATAGTTAAGTAAGGCGAGAAATGTGAGTGATAAGATTGAGGACGTGCTTGATAACAAAAACAAACAAAAATAATGCAAGAACAAAGAAAAACCGCACGTGTTTTTGGCAACATTGAACAAGATTTCTGTTTGCTGTCAGCTGCAGGATTTCAGTTCTGGAAGTAAGGATTGGACGTGAAAATGGCAGTCGTGGTGAGATGCATGCTGGGATTGCTAGAAAAAATGGCCAGACTATGTCCGTTCTGCCACCTGTTCGATGGTAGACATGTCCGCTGAAAGGTATAAATATGTGTAGAATCGTACTTTCATGGTTTATTAAAGTAATTTCTTGTGTTTTCGAATCAGAGTATGTATATTATATTGGTAGAGTATGTCATTACAATAACTGTGAATCGATTTACCTCTAATTTTAGTCTCTATTTGATCTCTACTAGTGGTATTTTATCATACTAGTGGTATTTTTTCCTTACTGGTGGTATTTTATCCCAACTATTGGTATTTTATCCCAACTAGTGGTATTGTATATCTACTGGTGGTATTTTTTCCATACTAATGGTATTTTGTCCCTACTAGTACTATTTTATCGCTACATGTGGTATTGTATCCAAATTAGTACTATTGTATTCCTACTGGTGATACCTTATCCATATTATTGGTATTTTATCACAACTAGTGGTATTTAATGGCTACTATTTGTATTGTGTCCACACTGGTGGTATTTTGTCTTGATATACATTGTCATCAAACGTATACAAATTTGATCTTGATTATTTATTTCATCAAATGTATACAAATTTGATCTTGATTATTTATTTCATCAAACGTATACAAATTTGATCTTGATACATTTTGTCAGACCCACTTGGGTTCCCCACAACTTCTTTTGCAGAAAAGATTATGTTTATTTGATTCTCTGAAACCAGTTACTGGATGTACTCCTGTCGATTGACTGTACTCCTGTCGATTGACTGTACTCCTGTCGATTGACTGTACTCCTGTCGATTGACTGTACTCCTGTCGATTGACTACTCCTGTCGATTGACTGTAATCATGTCGATTGACTGTACTCCTGTCGATTGACTGTACTCCTGTCGATTGACTGTACTCCTGTCGATTGACTGTACTCCTGTCGATTGACTGTACTCCTGTCGATTGACTGTACTCCTGTCGACTAATAGAAACAGACGTAAAAGAAGGAAACAGAAGAAGAATTAAGCAGAAATAAAAGAAAAAGGAGTAGAAGTAAAAAAAGAAGAGCGGAAGAAGTAAAAGAAGAAGAAAGAAACAGAAGTAAAAGAAGATGAATTAAACAGAAGGAAATAAATAAAAGAAGAAGAAATCAGAAGTAAAGGAAGAAGACGTAAAATAAGATGAAGAAGAAGGAAACAGAAGAAAGGGAAGAAGGAAACAGAAGAAAGGGAAGAAGGAAACAGAAGAAAGGGAAGAAGGAAACAGAAGAAAGGGAAGAAGGAAACAGGAGAAAAAGAAGAAGGAAACAGAAGAAAGGGAAGAAGGAAACAAAAGTGAAAGAAAAAGAGGGAAACAGAGGTAAAAGAAGTAGAAGCAAAAGGAAAGAAGTAAAATAAGAAGAAGAAGGAAATAGAAGTAAAGGAAACAGGAGTAAAACAAGGAGGAAACATAAACGAAGAATTATAAGAAAGAGGAGAAATATAAGAATGTGAATCGAGGTTTCAGAATAGAATATTGTATAACAAACATGAAAGCCATCTTTCAAACTTGTAGCCAAGAGTGAAATATTGAGATCCTCTGATGTACACTCGGCCGGGGACACCTTGTAACCTCACGTTACATCAACCAACCAGTGTTTGAGAATGGAATCCAATTGGAATGCTTGGAATGTCTGTACAAGCTTCACACTCCCACGTTACTTGTGTATTGTTCATTTGTCAGAACAGACAAGTTGATCTTACACTCCAAGATTGGTTGGCAGGAGTTATTTTCCTTGACCTAATACGACCTTGTATACGCGCAAATCTTTATTGAATACTGATTACTCCATATGCAAGCATTTATTTTTAACTTAAAAAGGGTTCGATCCCCACTCGTGGGGAATGGTTTACAGCATTGTTACGATATCTGCGCCTTTCGTACTGACACATCCTACTTCAGTATGGCTCTGGGTCGCTTTGACCCTATATGGGATGGGACAGCAAACTCTACCCCATAACCTCCTTAGTCACATCTTGCGACATCATGGAGGGTAAACAGTGTTGTTATTCTTTGTTCTCCTTTTGTGTCCCGGCAACACACTGACGATTCTATAGATTTAATACAATTATTTTATTACATTTATTTATCATTCCAAATGTCCCTTATATACCGTATTTTCGTGACATGTAACTTCGCATATTCCCATCATATTGTTTATTTGCTCTTGTCTATATATTGTCTTTCCCAGGGTGAATGATGGTTGGTAGTATCAACAATTGTGGATAAGCGTAAGGATGGGAGCTTCAGTTGTTGTTCAGTCTCAGACCAAGTGTGTCACGTTGATTGTTCTGAGTTTGTATTTGATCAAGATTATCTTTGTTATCTATACACGGTGTGTTTTTTGTTGTTGTTTTTTTGTGTATTCTACCTTTGGCTTTATGTCCATATAGTCTATTGTTATATGCTCTTGTTAGTATTTGGTTTGGGTTCATTCTCATAAGGTGACCGAACTATGTTACTTGCTGTCTTCTGATATGCTCACTGCGCGATAGTATACATAATCTTTTCCTAATTTCTTCATTTCTTATTTTATCTAGTTTAGTAACCATTGCAGCTTTTCTCAGACACTTCATTTCACATGTAACGATTTTACTGTGCTGCGAGACTATTAAAGACCATGTTTGACATTGGTAGGCAGAGTGTTGTTATAAAATTATAGTTATCATTTGTCCTGATTCCCATCTTGATCTTCGGGTGGTGGTGAACTGCTGATGACAGTTGGTAAGTCACTGTGTACTGTGTTTGCTTTCTGACACATTGTTTCTATTTGCCTGTCTAGGCTTTAATTTTCGAAAAAAAATATTGCAATAAAATTGTAATTCTTTGGCTTGTTTCACTTTGCTGTTATCTATTGTTATATTTATTGATGTGGTAGACTTGCTAATTTTCATAACCTCTGTTTCTTGTACGTTTATTTTCATGCTGTACTTCTTACATACTATTAGTAATGAATTAATGTGGTTTTGCAAATTTACATCATTTTCGTATATCGTCGTCGAATAGTTCATTTGTGTCATTATTAAATTTCTCATTAGGTTTATTTGCAATATTTTCCTCTTTGTTGATGTGAGCTTATTTTATTACTCTATCCATGTATATGTTGGAAAGTAGAAGTGAAAGTACGCATCCTTGTCTTACTCCAGATTTTGTTGCGAAAGGTTCAGTCATTCCATCATTTTTTATTGAGCTTTGACAATTTAGTAAAATGTTTTCTATTATCTCACAACTGGTTTCTGATATTAGAATTTCCTACGTACATGTGCAACCTTTCCTATTTCCAGATATAGCAGTTTCTGTTACATAACCTCTTGTAGTCTTATGTTTTCTTTACTGCTCCATTCTGAATTGTTTATCCCTGTCCTAATAAAGACATATTTAGTGGAAACGTCGATTTCTTGTATTTTGTTAACATAAAACTATTCAACCCATTTTCTGTTTTCCTTTTTATTAAGATTGTTAACACTTTTATTTATTTCATTTACCATATCATGGGTGATCAGACACAGTAACACTGCAGAGGGTCTCCAGTATTGTTTCTTAAATTATTCAGCTGTTTTATTTGTATGAATTTTTAATTGGTCTTTTACATGTTTTTGCGCGGACATCGGCTTTTGTTTTACTCTCATCTGTACATATCTATCTATTGTCATTTCAACTTGTGATGTTAAGAGTCGTAATGGAAAGTTGGAAATGTCTGTCTTTGGCCATTTGGGTCGTATTGATGGCTCGCATCTGTATCAGACTTGTCAAAGGAATTTTTTAACTTTAGTGTGTACAACTTCTTTGGGAGTCCATCGAGTTTGCTACCCGTCTTTAATATGAGTAATCTCCATAGTAATCAACATATCTCCATAGCTGTTTTCGTACGCTGCTGTAATGTATTTAGAAGTAACTATACAAATGTAGGTTTTAGTGTCTTACCGACAGAAGGAGTCTGCTTAACTGCCTATTTTATCGGGTTAGCGTATATAAAGAGTTTAACCTGATCACTCATACTAACAGTTGTTGGTAATCTCCAATTACCAGTGTAAAACCAGGCACTTAGAATAATGTTAGGAGCAATGAAATCAACACCCATAGCAGAGATGCAGAAAATGGGAAGAAAGCAAACACTTGGCGAACGCAGAGACACAAAAGTACTAATTCAAGCAGAAAAGTTTCAGTGTATGCGAAGTCATCCAATGAAGGAAAGATTCCAAAATCTAGCAATGGGACGACTGAAAAGAAGCAGTTTTATCCATCAAGCTAAACGACTCTGTAGACAACTTACAGACCTATATGAAGTTGATAGCCCCTTAAGGTCTGTACCAGAACAAACCCGGTTGAGTGAAAGATGGGTCAGCACAGAGTTATGTGAGGAATGGAGGGGCGGGTGTATATATATAGAATATCCACACAAGCCTAGAGATACAATCAAAACACCAACAGGAAAATTCTGCAATAATTGTGATGCAGAAATCCAGGCAATTAGTGTGGCAGCTAAAAAACTACTGAACTCCAACTCTAGCCTACAGCCTGTTGTATTCCTGACAGATGCAAGGTCAGTGTTTCAAGCTCTCCAGTCTGGAAAACTAACAGACTTGAAAAAACTACTTAGCGAATTGTCGTACCAGTATATGGTAACCATGCAGTGGATACCCTCTCACTGTGGAATACCAGGAAATGAAAAAGCAGACCAACTGGCTAAGGAATGTGCTGCCGAAGACCAACAAGATATACCAATCACCTACCATCAGAAAAAAAACCAGATGATCAAGTCAATAAGAACGCCACAAACACCAACACAAGATGATTATCACATTATGAACAGATCAGAACAAGTTATAATTCTACGTCTCAGAACAGGACACAACCGACTCCGCAGTCACATGCATACAAAGTTCAAGATTGGCAACACGGCCATGTGTACATGTGGACAGGCAGCACAGAGTGCCAAACATATACTTCAAGAGTGTTCTGAGCATGAAACGCTGAGGCAGACATATTGGCCAGAGGAAACAACACTGGAATCAAAGCTCTATGGGCCACTGTATGAACTACAAAAGACAGTGAGTTTTATTAAGGAGACAGAATTACAGATATAGACATGTTTCAAGTGAACGAAAGAAGAAGAAAAAGAAGAAATCTCCAATTACCTATTTTAGGAGGAGTTATTTCAATAATGAATCGAACTTAGGACTTTCAGGGCAAGATGCAGTAGTGGGGACATCCATGGCAGAGCTGGACAATTTTGAAAAATCACGTTTATTGTTTTTAAGTAGAGAAGATTCTGAAATATGAAATTCGGAATAAAAATAGCAAAATTTGTTGAATCTATAAAGTGAATAAAAGTGTTACATGGCAATTTTACATGGAACAAAATGCAGAATGGACGTTTCGACCAAAAGGTCTTTATCAGGATAGAAAAAACAAAACCAGAATGGAAAACATTATTCCTTTTTATATATTTTTTTAATATTCATTTATCATATATTGCATAGTTTTGTTGCAGTCTCCCTTTCAATGCAGTTTTTTAAGTCTGGGGAGCAATGAATATTAAATATGCGAACTGTAATATATATGATAAGATGCGACGAAAGGATGGTTGGGTGTGAGGTCGTAACCCTATCTCATAAGAGAGCACAGTCACCTAAATATGCCAAGCCGATATCAGATGTTTCAGATCAAAAGTGGATGTCGCCGTCAAACTGTAAACTAACTACACAACACACTCAGTTATCTTACTTCATCCTGCTACCCTTCCCTTCTTATTTATCATACGATCTCTTTTACAAAAGTGGTGATCTGTCTCAAACTTATCTCATCGGCATACAGTTTTTCATTCAAATTGGTTGGGGAGTGCCGTATTTATACTTTACTTCTGTCATGAATACGACAGTCCATGAGAAGATGTTCTACTGTCTGCCTGTCTTCTCCGTGTGGATTAATGTCTGACCAAGTTTCAGGATATTGTGCATGCGATGCATCAGTCTACGATGCTCAGTTATACATAAGAAGATTGGAACATGGTATCTCCCTCACAGTGAGCAGTACGCATCTTTGAAAACGTGTTCTATGTAAATGAGCATATGAAAATATGAAACAGCCTTGTCCTTTATCCTCGTTCGATCTTCCAAGGTCCACCAGATGACTATGGACACAGTTTACTTGGTAAAGAAAGTGTGTGACCTGGTCATTTTATCGCTAGCTCTTCTTTGGACTACACTGATACGTTACCAGTTTTGTTTTATTAATTATTAAATTTGTATCTAATTGTGTTGTCTATATCAACAATAAAACAAAAGAATATCCGGGCATAAGGCCAAAGGTAAACCAAGAAAACCGTGGATAGAAAAGATCAAGAGAGCCTTGAACAAACATGGACAATGCAACCAAGACGACACATCTGGCCTTGGAACGACAGCTTAAGTTGCCACCCCTACGTTCAACGGCAAGTGCGAATGCGATCTACCATTATTCACCTGGAGACAGGCAATATACAATCATTACTATATCGTCACCATTTCTTCTAGTCATGCTATGTGTGTCTTCTACTTTGCTGAACCCTTCAAGATTTGATTCTTTTCTTCCCTGCGACATATGTATTTCTACACTTTAATATCTTCCTACTACCATCCTCGTATGTGCGTTCCCACGTTTAGTACATTGTTTATTATGTTTGTTGTCTTCGTCCTAATGAAGGCTCTCAGTCGAAACGTCGGCTGCTGCTGTGTCTCGTGTTGTTAATTTTTGTTGACTAATATTGATAACATTTGTACCTATTTCTGTTCATTTTGATACTTGCCTTGTGTTACACCAGCACCCCCCCCCCAACCACACACACGAACATATTTCCAGTTTCTGGTTGTTTCCCCGTCACTGGAGCATTACCTCCACACAAGAATAAACAGTTTTCATTTGCCACTTTATCTCCCTGATCAAAGCTACCACTGAAAATGGATGAATGGGTTTGATATGGTTTATCGGATGTATAAATCTAGCATCACATTGTTTCTGTGGTCAACATTTTGTATTCTATTGATCAAGTTTAGTTCTAAAATATGAATGAAAACATTTGTGGCATTGGAGTTAAGTTAGCGCTGACCAACTGTCGTGCTTTTAACAGTTATAGAAGGGCTGACTTTCAAATTAAACAATAACAAATCAGGCAACACAAATTTCACGGCAATTTACGGGAAAGTGTATTTGTATAGTCCAGCACAGTGGTTCTCAAGGTAGGTCTATGGGGATCGAAACAGACTCGTTCGACTTCGGATTTTCTACAACTTGGTTGGTTGGTTGCTGATCCAGCGGCCCATAGACTCATGCCCTTTGATGCAATGCCATTATCTGGCATTATATTGCTGGAAAGTCTGTAGATTTTCGGTCCACTCCGGGCCAGAACCAGCGAATAGCTATCACACCTCCATGAAGGTATGTTTCAACCTATGCACTGCTCCTAGCCAATATAGGGCTCATTGTGCTCATTCCCCGCCACCAATTGACTACTGGTTATGCCGAACTTCTCTATTGCTCCAGGCATGCAACCAGATGTTCATGTCAAAAGGATTGTCACGTCCTGAGTCGCTGTGCCTCTAGATGGGTTTCAGCCATAGGAAAAACACAGTGCTGTCAGTTTCTTCCTCCCTAAGTGCTGCAGAGTACATCCCTGGCTCCCTCCTAACCACAGAGGGTGCCAGGTAGTCAATCTCAAAGGCACCTTGTCTTAGTCGCTGCTTACGTCATTCGGGACAGATCACAATTATTAATATTTATTTCATTTCTGGTCTTAAAAGAACCACTCGTGTGAGTCGTTTTCTGAAAATACTTGCATTGGAAGTCTGCGCACGTAATTTACTGGAGTTCCCGAAAAGTAAGAAATTAATAGCAACACTGTGACCTATCATGTATGTCGTAAGTGGAGACTAAGGAGGTTTGCGGGGGGAGATAGCTGTCCCATCCCATTAGGGTAAAGTGACCAAGAAACCATGTTGAAGTCTGATGTTCAAGTCAACATGAGCAGATATCGCAGCTAAGCTGTAATCCATGGTACAGCGCATTTCGTTCTCTGTATTTCTCGTTTGAGAACGAACGCAGAAAAAAATATCGCGTCATGATAGTGCCGTACTCGCTCTTCTTATGCATTGAGTCCTGATACCAACTAGCTTGAGGACCACTGAAGTTATTTTATTTTTTTTCAAACCGCGAGACTGTGAGACAGCTTGAAACTGAATGATATTATCGCTTCGTTTAATTATTGATCGTCCTTCGCTCGTCGTGTGCTGTGATTGTGTTTTTGAGAAAGATCTTTTAGTCGACACTACAATTTTGTGAGGGGTTTTATGTGTTCTTCCAGTCATTCGCAAAACTTCTTTATGGCATGTGTTCATGTTTTTTGCTTGTGAAATACGTTTTGCTGCAGTTCTACCTGCTATAGTTTAGTTAAATTATAGCATTTTCATGTTGTTATTTAGTTACATTACAACTTCTAGCTGTTATTTTTTTAGATAAATTAAGACATCTACCATTATAGTTTAGTTAAATTATAACATCTACCATTATAGTTTAGTTAAATTATAACATCTACCATTATCATCATCAAGTGACATATTTTTTCCAGAACGTAGTCTTTCCTATGGATCTCTTGAATTCTCCGTGGTCTTGAGCAAGTTGCCCTGCATCTTCCAGTGACATACGCAGGCATTCTTGAATATCTTTTGTCCAACGGCGTCTTGGTCGGCCTTTGCCCCTGTTGCCTTCTATCATCCTCTCCAGTAACACTCTCTCCATGCCGTCGTGTCTCTTAATATGACCGAAAAAAAAACTAGCTTTTTCTTTAATATGCTGTTCAGAAGCCAGCCTTCCTGGACGTTAATTGTTCGTAACACCTCCTGGTTTGTTTTCTTCGCTGTCCATGGTATTCTCAAAACTCTTCTATAACACTTTATCTACCATTATAGTTTAGTTAAATTATAACATCTACCATTATAGTTTAGTTAAATTATAACATCTACCATTATAGTTTAGTTAAATTATAACATCTACTATTATAGTTTAGTTAAATTATAACATCTACCATTATAGTTTAGTTAAATTATAACATCTACTATTATAGTTTAGTTAAATTATAACATCTACTATTATAGTTTAGTTAAATTATAACATTTATCTTTATCAATGGTGTAACTCTTGTATATAGTTAAGCAGGCACTTGTAGAGAGATTATTATTATTGAATTCCTAGAACACGCAGACTGAAACCAGGATTTTTCAACTCATTTACAACTTGAGGGTAAGATCGACGTGAGGTGAGCAAGAGGTAGGCAGATACACAAGTGGGAGAGTAACATCACGATATGGACAGGTTACAGTCTAGCAGAGTGCACCTCCAAGACAAGAGACGGGGGATGTTAGAGAAGTCTTCGTTGCTGAGCCGGCACTTAATGGTGATGATGAAAGACGTGATAATCAAGCCTAAAGAGAAGAATGAAAAGAGAGAAAGTAAAGAATGTTGGTCGTCATACCGACCACATTATGCCTAGTTTATCCGTTGGTCAAGTACAAATACGGCCCTAACACCATATTCTCAGGCAGGCGTGAATAAGGCAAACTTTGTTTCACTTGAATGAAGCTGTTTGTCATATATTCCTTACCCGTATGTTGCCTGGCCAGAGAGGGGAGCAAAGAATAGTAACATTGTTTACCTTCCATACATGTCGTAAGAGGCGACTAGGGAGGTTACGGGATGGAGTTGACTGTCCCATTCGATATAGGATCAGTGACCTAAAGCCATGCTGAAGCCGGATTGTCCAGCCGAAAAGCGCAGATATTATCACAATTTGCTGTAAACGATGACACAACACATTCCGTTGTCCGGACTACATCATGCTTATCTGCAGAAGTTTGAGAACGAACGAAGAAGAAGAAGAAGAAGATATGTTTCCTTAATAGTCTGACTTTATGTCTAATTCTGATGCGTGATTATCTTCAAGTTGAAATCCCTACATTTGATGTGCAGTCTATTTATATGTTATTGTAGTTGTTATTCTGCTTTATGTGCAATTGTAATGGGACCGATCAGATATTTATTTATGTGTAATTGTGATGGGACTGACTAGAGAATTCCTTTGAGAACTTCTCAAACTCCTGCAACGTTAAAAGCATGTAGCCCGGAAAAAAGAATGCGTTGTATCATTATTTACATCTTATCGTGATATCTGCACTTTTCGGCCTGTCATATCCGATTTCAGCATATGTTCTGTATCACTTTTACCCTATTTGATATGAAAGAAAAAGCATGCAGCAAAAGTAATTTGAGTTAGATCCGCTTAAATCGTTCCCACTCGCCTTGCAACTTGGGTGGACACGTTTTCCGTTTTCGACCACAACGCATCTGGTCACATTCAAATCCCGTATTAATCCTCGATTCTTATATATTATATCATCCATTTATATATGCTTCGAGACAGCCAACTCTACCTCAAACCCGCCTTAGTCGCCTCTTTCGACATGAATGGAAGGTAAACAGTATTACTATTCTCTACTTCCCATTTCGGGCCCTGTCACGGCAAGAGTGGACCAGAGAACAATTATTTTCGCTTTCCGGATGAGATCACAAACTGTGACTTGTAGCACACCAGTTTTATGTTTTTATTTGATGAATCATCTATCTCTGTTTATGTCACAACGTACACAATTATTTTTAATTTCCCTCTTATTGGACCCGATGCGAGTCCCTTGTATAATATATGGTCATGAAGACTCATTTTTTTCATCCTTCAAACGTGACGTTCTTTACTTCTCTCATGATTTTCAATTGCTATTCCAAACAAATCATACACGAAGTGACCAATAACACAAGCCGAAAAAGTCAAATAGTCTCAGTTTTGAAGTATGATTTGATGGACCCACAGGACTGTATAATACACGTGGGACTGGCCTGATGTTCAGATAACAGAACCTCTTTTGAAAAATGAAACGCGCTTGCAATGTTTACAATAAAATTATACGCTGCATGCCCCGGGAAACATGCGCGCTTATGTCAATAGTGGGAGATAATATCAGATTGTATGTGGATAAAAAGAAGTATTTGTTGCAGCGCATGTTATACACGGAATCCTGTTAGATAATTGGCTATATCGGATAAAGTGGAATGTTGGATAAAGTGGGATGTATAAAGTGGGATGTATAAAGTGAGATGTTAAATAAAGTGGGATGTATAAAGTGGGATATTGGATAAAGTGGGATGTTATATAAAGTGGAATGTTGGATAAAGTGAGATGTTGGATAAAGTGGGATGTTATATAAAGTGGAATGTTGGATAAAGTGGGATGTATAAAGTGAGATATTGGATAAAGTGGGATGTTATATAAAGTGGAATGTTGGATAAAGTGAGATGTTGGATAAAGTGGGATGTATAAAGTGGAATGTTGGATAAAGTGGGATGTATAAAGTGAGATGGTGGATAAAGTGGGATGTTATATAAAGTGTGATGTTGGATAAAGTGGGATGTTGGATAAAGTGGGATGTTGGATAAAGTGGGATGTTGGATAAAGTGGAATGTTGGATAAAGTGGAATGTTGGATAAAGTGGAATGTTGGATAAAGTGGGATGTTATATAAAGTGGGATGTTATATAAAGTGGGATGTTATATAAAGTGAGATGTATAAAGTGCGATATCTCTTTCTTTCCATCTCTCCGCTTTCTCTCCATATTATCTCCGTGTCTCTTTTTTCTCTCTTTCTCGCCATCTCTTTCTCTCATCTCATTCTTTCTCTCCATCTCTCTCGTCTCTCCATTTCTCTCCTATTCTTTATCTACCCATCTAGATCTTTCTCTCCATGTCATTCTCCCATCTCTCTTTTTACTCCATCGTTCTTTAATCTCCACCTCTCATTCTTCCCATCTCTCATTTTCCCTGCATCTTTCTCATGTTCTCACTCTCCCTCTCTTTCCCTCTCTCTCTCCATCTCCTTTCTCTCCACCGTACTCCTTCTCCGTCTCTCTTTCTCTTTGTGTTATCGCCATTTCTCTTTCTTTTTCCATTTCTCTTTCTCTTCCTCTTTCTTTTTTTCAGCTCACTATTTCTCTCTCTCTCTCTTTGTATTCGTATCTCTCTTTCTACCCCTCTTTGTTTTTCTCCATCTCATTTTTTCCATTTCTCTTTCTCTCTCCATCTTTCTCTGCGTCTTACTATCTCTTTTTCTCTCCATCTCCCTTATTTTTTGTATTTCTCTCTCTCTCTCTTCGTCTCTCTGTACCTCTTTTTCTCTTTCTCTGCGTCTCTCTCTTGTATCTGGTCTCACATTACTTCCCGAAACTCCATGATCACTCAACCGAAACTAATAAATTAAAAGCCATTCCTAGGAAGTACAGGAAAGTACATGTTCCACTGACTAAGTTTCAGTGGTGACTAGGACACCCCAGCACTTCGGGCAATCATTTTCCTTGTTTCGCGTCTGTTTCATTGTTTGTCTTCAAGTATCCAGGCTTTTAACGTGATCTTTGGCAAAGAGTCACGCTTCTAGATACGATACCGACTTTCCGTCCTGAAGGTCTGAGTTCATTATATTCGTAAAACAGTTGTGAGAAAACAATCCGTGACGTCTGACCACAACTGTGTGTGGTTTACTGTACACATGTTAAAATATTATCATGTGAATATTCAGAATAGACTTAATAGAAACTGTAAGTAAAATATTTAATGAAAACTGGAACAACATTATTTTTGTCTGTATTTTTTCATATTTTTATATCAAATCTATTTACAGCTTAATATATAATATATACACGGCCCAATATCTAATCTATACACAGCTTAATATATAATATATACACGGCCCAATATCTAATCTATACACAGCTTAATATATAATATATACACGGCCCAATATCTAATCTATACACAGCTTAATATATAATATATACACGTCCCAATATCAAATCTATACACAGCTTAATATAACATCTATACACAGCTTAATATCACATCTATACACAGCTTAATATCACATCTATACACATCCTAATACTAAATTAAGTGATTGTCATAGGCTGTCAACACAAATATTGTCATCGTCTGTCAACACAAGGATTACCATTGGTTGTCAACACAAAGATTACAATTGTCTTTCAACACAAAGATTACCATTGTTTGTCAACACAAAGATTACAATTGGTTGTCAACACAAGGATTACCATTGGTTGTCAACACAAAGATTACAATTGTCTTTCAACACAAAGATTACCATTGTTTGTCAACACAAAGATTACAATTGGTTGTCAACACAAAGATTACAATTGGTTGTCAACACAAAGATTACAATTGGTTGTCAACACAAAGATTACCATTGGTTGTCAACACAAAGATTACCATTGTTTGTCAACACAAAGATTACCACTGTTTGTCAACACAAAGATTACCATTGCCTGTCAACACAAAGATTACCATTGTCTGTGGACACAAAGATTACCATTGCCTGTCAACACAAAGATTACCATTGTTTGTGGACACAAAAATTACCATTGTCTGTGGACACAAAGATTACCATTGCCTGTCAACACAAAGATTACCATTGTCTGTGGACACAAAAATTACCATTGTCTGTCAACACAAAGATTACCATTGCCTGTCACCACAAAGATTACCATTGCCTGTCAACACAAAGATTACCATTGTCTGTGGACACAAAAATTACCATTGCCTGTCAACACAAAGATTACTATTGTCTGTGGACACAAAGATTACCATTGCCTGTCAACACAAAGTTTACCATTGCCTGTGGACACAAAGATTACCATTGCCTGTCAACACAAAGATTGCCATTGTCTGTGGACACAAAGATTACCATTGCCTGTCAACACAAAGATTACCATTGTTTGTGGACTAAAAATTACCATTGTCTGTGGACACAAAGATTACCATTGCCTGTCAACACAAAGATTACGATTGCCTGTCAACACAAAGATTACCATTGCCTGTCAACACAAAGATTACCATTGCCTGTCAACACAAAAATTACCATTGCCTGTCAACACAAAGATTACCATTTCCTGTCAACACAAAGATTACCATTGTCTGTGGACACAAAGAATGCACAAAGTGATCACTGAAAATTAAAAAAAAATCTAATAGCGTAAATTTCTTGAATAATGATAACACCAATGAACCCACAGGACTGTATAGTTGACTGGGGTCTCGGACATACCTCCTTCAACCAAGCACTAGATGTGTAAGTGCTGATTATACTCTTGTTTACATCCATGTTTTGGAGTGGACACTCTATAATATGTACCTGAGCTATGAATCACTCCTCTTTGTGTGGTATTTCAAACCCAATTCTGTATACGAAATATAACTCTCCCCTCAGGAGGAAATTCCATTTCAATTTCGTATCTATTTGACACGACATTCTGAATCATGGTACACAGTGTGACATCTACCGAGTAAAGTATTCACTATAATGTAGCGTTTATATTCGCATCTTCACTAAATAATATAATGTGATAGTTTAACTTTATTAACATAATATAATGTGATAGTTTAACTTTATTAACATAATATAATGTGATAGTTTAACTTTATTAACATAAAATAATGTGATAGTTAAATTTATTAACATAATATAATGTGATAGTTTAACTTTATTAACATAATATAATGTGATAGTTTAACTTTATTAACATAATATAATGTGATAGTTTAACTTTATTAACATAAAATAATGTGATAGTTAAATTTATTAACATAATATAATGTGATAGTTTAACTTTATTAACATAAAATAATATAATAGTTTAACTTTATTAACATAAAATAATGTGATAGTTTTAACTATTCTACTTAACATGTTATTTTATAAATAGGCCTATGTGTGATAGTGATACTTTCACTATATAATTATACGTGGTACGTTTATTGTATTATAAAATGTGCTATGTAATGCCTTCACTACACAATAACATGTGATGTGTGGTAAATGTATTATATAATGGCATGTGGATATATGATAGTTTCACAACATACTAACAAGTGATATGTAATACCTTCACAACATGTGATATGTGATACCTTCACAACATAATAACATGTGATATTAGTGGTAGCATATCCTATACAAGGTGTAGTCATCAACGCATAATTTTTGTTGGCTGTAGTGATGTTCTTGCAGGATTTAATTTCAGTAGTTTGTCATTGTTTTCTGAACGATTCAGATACAGATACCTTAGCCGTAACAGACACGCCCTGTACCACTCCACCACACTCCCGTACTAATCCGTTAGGCAACCGGTGAATAAGTAACAGAGAGGATAAAAGTAATATATTGCGACAAGAAGTAAGAGTGTGGACACAAATAAGATATTGCGACAAGAAGTAAGAGTGTGGACAAAAGTAAGATATTGCGACAATAAGTAAGAGAGTGGACAAAAGTAAGATATTCAGACAAGAAGTAAGTCAGAACACAACTCAGACATTGAAACAAAAAGTAATACATAGAAAAAAAACACGAATATATTGAGACAAGAAGTAAGACATAAAACAAAAGATATTGAAACGAGAAACTTTTTTTTAAATTAAAAATTATTACAGAATAACTTGTGATGTTATTACCTAGACTACATAATAACATGTGATAGTATTACCTCGACTACATAATAACATGTGATGGTATTACCTCGACTACATAATAACATGTGATGGTATTACCTCGACTACATAATACCATGTGATAGTATTACCTCGACTACATAATAACATGTGATGGTATTACCTCGACTACATAATACCATGTGATGGTATTACCTCGACTACATAATACCATGTGATACCTTCACTACATAATAACATGTCATACCTTACTACAGAATAACGTGATAGTTTTACTTCCAGTACATAACAACATCTGAACCTATAATATTACCTCGACTACATAATTGTTCATGATAAGTGTAAAATATATTGTATTGACTACAACTGATGTGTCACGTACCGTATACATTTCGTTTCAGAATCTGAAAGTAACCCCCCTGTGTGCACTCAAGTCATAAGCGACTGGCTGTTTGTCGTGAAGCCCTCCCTAACGTTTTAGCGCGTTGTGTATAGCGCATACGAAGACGTCTTCCAACTGAAGGTAAATGTCAACTAGAACGTCTCCTAGCAATTGAAGATTAGTTACGACGAGATCAAGTGATAATGACAGTTCGAGTCCCTAAGGATCAATAGTGTGTTACGTTTGATTCCTTCAATCTCGAGGCAAGCCTGAGGGATAAGCTCATATAGATAATGGTCAGCTTAGGAGAGAAGTCTTGAAATGTAAGTCTATTTATATCAATATTTGTTGTTTGGGATATTCAATTTGTAAACAATGTCTCCGCTGAAACTAAACATTTCTGTTCCACGTGGAATATAGGGAATATGTTTGTTTCCTAAGTAACTTCATTTTGGGTGTCATCTACAGACGTGTGTAGGGTCTATATTTTGGGTGTCATCTACAGACGTGTGTTGGGTCTATATTTTGGGTGTCATCTACAGACGTGTGTAGGGTCTATATTTTGGGTGTCATCTACAGACGTGTGTAGGGTCTATATTTTGGGTGTCATCTACAGACGTGTGTAGGGTCTATATTTTGGGTGTCATCTACAGATGTGTGTTGGGTCTATATTTTGGGTGTCATCTACAGACGTGTGTTGGGTCTATATTTTGGGTGTCATCTACAGACGTGTGTTGGGTCTATATTTTGGGTGTCATCTACAGACGTGTTTTGGGTCTATATTTTGGGTGTCATCTACAGACGTGTGTTGGGTCTATATTTTGTGTGTCATCTACAGACGTGTGTTGGGTCTATATTTTGGGTGTCATCTACAGACGTGTGTTGGGTCTATATTTTGGGTGTCATCTACAGACGTGTGTTGGGTCTATATTTTGGGTGTCATCTACAGACGTGTGTTGGGTCTATATTTTGGGTGTCATCTACAGACGTGTGTTGGGTCTATATTTTGGGTGTCATCTACAGACGTGTGTTGGGTCTATATTTTGGGTGTCATCTACAGACGTGTGTATATTTTGGGTGTCATCTACAGACGTGTGTACATTTTGGGTGTCATCTACAGACGTGTGTATATTTTGGGTGTCATCTACAGACGTGTGTACATTTTGGGTGTCATCTACAGACGTGTGTATATTTTGGGTGTCATCTACAGACGTGTGTATATTTTGGGTGTCATCTACAGACGTGTGTACATTTTGGGTGTCATCTACAGATGTGTGTATATCATGTGTGATGGTGTGATCATGTTGCGTTGAGAATGAACGTCTCGAGAATATCTCCTTGTGAGTCTGAGACGCCGATTGCATCTGTTTTATGCCAGTCTCTTCAATAAATTTATGTCTATTGTTGAAGTGAGCTAGCCATGTCTGTAACGTGTCTTTTAATCGATTGTTCTGTACTACGGCTATACGGAAGCCGTTCTAGAGATCTTCAAATATATTTTGATTGGCAGGCGAACGTTTAGCAGACGAGATAACCTGCCAACCATATTTATCAGCATTTGACATCCACATAGATAAGATAGTCAGTGTGCTTCCAAATTTGGAAGCTCCGCGTGTTATTAAAAGCAGATCCGCCACGAGAAACAGCTTCACATTCCACCAGGAGGAGTGTCACGTGTAAACAGAAATCACTTCCCATGTCCTTAGTGTCTCTCTCTCTCTCTCTCTCTCTCTATTATATATATATATATATTTCATTATAAACTATAAACATTCCATTCCAATGTTACACTTATTTAAACTATAGTGCATCACACAGCCCGGTAGTCGTCAAACTTGCGTCTCAACGCATAACACATCACACAGCCCGGTAGTCGTCAATCTTGCGTCTCAACGCATAACACATCACACAACCCGGTAGTCGTCAATCTTGCGTCTCAACGCATAACACATCACACAACCCGGTAGTCGTCAATCTTGCGTCTCAACGCATAACACATCACACAACCCGGTAGTCGTCAATCTTGCGTCTCAACGCATAACACATCACACAACCCGGTAGTCGTCAATCTTGCGTCTCAACGCATAACACATCACACAACCCGGTAGTCGTCAATCTTGCGTCTCAACGCATAACAAACCACACAACCCAGTAGTCGTCAATCTTGCGTCTCAACGCATAACACATCACACAACCCGGTAGTCGTCAATCTTGCGTCTCAACGCATAACACATCACACAACCCGGTAGTCGCCATATCATCTTAACGCCACCAGCTACCACGATACCAATATCCTTGCTTCTTATATTTGCGTTATCGATTCTGAACAGGACGATTCTGAATCAATAGTTTCCTAATGGAAAATGTGATGAGTCGATACTTCTGTCCAGAGATCCATATAAACATATATATATTATATATATATATATATATATATATATATATATATATATATATATATATATATAGAGAGAGAGAGAGAGAGAGAGAGAGAGAGAGAGAGAAACATAAGGGAGATGGTGAGAGAGATAGTAAGACGCAAAGAAAGAGGGAGAGAGAAAGAGAAATGTAGAGGAAAAGATGGAGGAAAACAAATTGAGGTAGAAAGAGAGATACGAATAGAAAGTGAGAGAGAGAGAAATATATATATGCATCCGGTATCACAAGATATGTGTTATAAGGAAAGAATACAACCAAAAGATATGAATATTTGAATATTAGAGAAAGAGATATTTGAGTAGTAAAGGAAGAAATAGTGCAGAAGTATGGAAAGAATGATTGAAACATTATAGAAAGAAATAGTGCAGAAGTATGGAAAGAATGATTGAAACATTATAGAAAGAAATAGTGTAGAAGTATATAAGAAAATATTGGAGAAGTAGAGATAGAAAAAGAAAAGTTGAGCATTATAGAAAGAAATATTGAATATTTTTTTAAGGATAATCTTAGAGACGTATAGCAAGAAATATTAGAGTATTATATAGATACAAATAGTGGAACATTATAGAAAGAACTATTGGAACATTATAGATACAAATAATAGAACATTATAGAAAGAAATATAAGAGCTATATATATTTCTTCTTCAAGAAATATTGAAGAAGTATAGAAGAAATTATTGGAACAGTTAAGAAATAATATTGGAACATTATAGAAATAAATGTTGGAACTTTACTATAGAAAGGATATTGGAGTAGCATAGAAAGAATATTGGAATATTGGAAAAAAATCTTGGAGCATTATAGAAAGACATATTAGATGAGAATAGAAAGATATATATATATATATATATATATATATATATATATATATATATATATATATATATATATATATATATACGCCAGCTGTGTTGCCAAGAGTGGTGTTAAACAAGGATGACTTTTTGCTCCAATACTCTTTGGAATATTCTTTTCTACCGTTTTACATTACGCCTTGAATGGCCCAACACATCCAGCTTCGACGTAAACTTTCTTTCCTATCTTTTTCTTATACTCGTATTATCAATAATGCATCTTTTCACATCCATCCTTCTAAGACATTCTTCATTAGTAATCTTTGCTGTCCAAGGAATGCGTAACATTCTTCAAATAAACCACATTTCCGCTGCCTCCAATGATTTTTGTGATGTCTTATTTATTGTCCATGCTTCACTTCCTTAGAGTAGCACCGGTTCAATGTAGCATTTGAGAACACGTTTTCTAGTATCCATCGATATAGAATTGTTACACAGGATATTTTTCATTTTTTGGAATGCTGCTTTTGCTTGTCCTATTCTGATTATAATTTCGGTCTTGTATTTACCATCTGAAGTTATTAATGTTCCTAAATATTTGAAACTATTCACCTGTTTTAAGTTTTTCTCATTTAATACTATTTTACTATTTGGTCGGGTACAATTTCCTGATATTATCATTGTCTCTGTCCTTTTTTATGTTTAAACTAAGACCTTTTTGTTCACTTTCTATCACCCTCCTCTTTAATATATCTTGGAGATGTTCTGGACACTACATATATACAACTACATATTCTTCTTCTTCAGCGTACATTCTCAAACTCCTGCTGAATTTCTCTTGTAGCAGGATCATGGTCCTACTAGATTTCCAGCAGGATGTAGTCCAGAGAATGGAAATGCGATGTGTCGCCGTTTTATTTGCGCCAAATAGCCGACACATCCGTTTTTGAAGAACAACTACATATATACCACTACATATATACAACTACATATTTACAATTATATATATATACATATATACAACTACATATATACAATTATATATATACATATATACCACTACATATTTACAATTACATATATAAAATTATATATATATATACATATATACCACTACATATTTACAATTACATATATACAATTATATATATATATACATATATACCACTACATATTTACAATTACATATATACAATTATATATATATATATACATATATACAACTACATATATACAACTACATATATACAAATATTTTTCAGTAATAAATATTCATGCTCAATCATACACACACACACACACACACGCGCGCACACCAACAGAACCACTTATACAGTTGACAATCAAATATTGAGGTTAACCGACCAGTGTTCAATGAATCGATCTATCCACCATTTATTTACCACGTCTGCACAGAAAATCATATCGATTAGGTATACAAACTAAACCGGATCTTAGAGTGCATTTTTTGGGTAAATGTATGCCTCTTGTCTGTGATGGGATTTCGTGTGGTTAAATTGATAGGATTTTGTACATCCAAGCTGATGGGATTTTATTTGGTTTAGGATTAAAGGAATTTATTTATTGACGAGATATTTGTTGAAGATGATGGTTTAGTTGATTTGAGTTTACGTGGTTAGGACGATGAAATTATGCAAAAGGGAAAACGATGACATTAAGTATGATGATGATGATGACGACGACGATGATGATGATGATGATGATGATAATGATGATAATGACACAATCCTTTTAGATGTGAGTAGGTAGCTCTTGACAGCCCATATCCTTTTTTTTTTTTTACAAAAGCACATTTTCTTCTCAGTTCTGTAACTCATGCGACACCAGGGCTCATGTAACTTCTCAGTTCTGTAACTCATGCGACACCAGGGCTCATGTAACTTCTTAGTTCTGTAACTCATGCGACACCAGGGCTCATGTAACTTCTTAGTTCTGTAACTCATGCGACACCAGGGCTCATGTAACTTCTCAGTTCTGTAACTCATGCGACACCAGGGCTCATGTAACTTCTTAGTTCTGTAACTCATGCGACACCAGGGCTCATGTAACTTCTCAGTTCTGTAACTCATGCGACACCAGGGCTCATGTAACTTCTCAGTTCTGTAACTCATGCGACACCAGGGCTCATGTAACTTCTCAGTTCTGTAACTCATGCGACACCAGGGCTCATGTAACTTCTCAGTTCTGTAACTCATGCGACACCAGGGCTCATGTAACTTCTCAGTTCTGTAACTCATGCGACACCAGGGCTCATGTAACTTCTTAGTTCTGTAACTCATGCGACACCAGGGCTCATGTAACTTCTTAGTTCTGTAACTCATGCGACACCAGGGCTCATGTAACTTCTCAGTTCTGTAACTCATGCGACACCAGGGCTCATGTAACTTCTTAGTTCTGTAACTCATGCGACACCAGGGCTCATGTAACTTCTTAGTTCTGTAACTCATGCGACACCAGGGCTCATGTAACTTCTCAGTTCTGTAACTCATGCGACACCAGGGCTCATGTAAATTCTCAGTTCTGTAACTCATGCGACACCAGGGCTCATGTAACTTCTCAGTTCTGTAACTCATGCGACACCAGGGCTCATGTAACTTCTCAGTTCTGTAACTCATGCGACACCAGGGCTCATGTAACTTCTTAGTTCTGTAACTCATGCGACACCAGGGCTCATGTAACTTCTTAGTTCTGTAACTCATGCGACACCAGGGCTCATGTAACTTCTCAGTTCTGTAACTCATGCGACACCAGGGCTTATGTAACTTCTCAGTTCTGTAACTCATGCGACACCAGGGCTCATGTAACTTCTTAGTTCTGTAACTCATGCGACACCAGGGCTCATGTAACTTCTCAGTTCTGTAACTCATGCGACACCAGGGCTCATGTAACTTCTTAGTTCTGTAACTCATGCGACACCAGGGCTCATGTAACTTCTTAGTTCTGTAACTCATGCGACACCAGGGCTCATGTAACTTCTCAGTTCTGTAACTCATGCGACACCAGGGCTCATGTAACTTCTCAGTTCTGTAACTCATGCGACACCAGGGCTCATGTAACTTCTTAGTTCTGTAACTCATGCGACACCAGGGCTCATGTAACTTCTTAGTTCTGTAACTCATGCGACACCAGGGCTCATGTAACTTCTCAGTTCTGTAACTCATGCGACACCAGGGCTCATGTAACTTCTCAGTTCTGTAACTCATGCGACACCAGGGCTTATGTAACTTCTTAGTTCTGTAACTCATGCGACACCAGGGCTCATGTAACTTCTCAGTTCTGTAACTCATGCGACACCAGGGCTCATGTAACTTCTCAGTTCTGTAACTCATGCGACACCAGGGCTCATGTAACTTCTCAGTTCTGTAACTCATGCGACACCAGGGCTCATGTAACTTCTTAGTTCTGTAACTCATGCGACACCAGGGCTCATGTAACTTCTCAGTTCTGTAACTCATGCGACACCAGGGCTCATGTAACTTCTCAGTTCTGTAACTCATGCGACACCAGGGCTTATGTAACTTCTTAGTTCTGTAACTCATGCGACACCAGGGCTCATGTAACTTCTCAGTTCTGTAACTCATGCGACACCAGGGCTCATGTAACTTCTTAGTTCTGTAACTCATGCGACACCAGGGCTCATGTAACTTCTTAGTTCTGTAACTCATGCGACACCAGGGCTCATGTAACTTCTTAGTTCTGTAACTCATGCGACACCAGGGCTCATATAACTTCTTAGTTCTGTAACTCATGCGACACCAGGGCTCATGTAACTTCTCAGTTCTGTAACTCATGCGACACCAGGGCTCATGTAAGGTTTTCTGAAAGATATGGATGTGCAAGTGTGGTTTATGGATGCATGTTTAGTCCCTGAAGTGAGACATCCCATTGCTATAGTAGCTCGAGGTAACCAGGTCCTGCCAGGAGCACAGAACTCACATCTGGAACAACTATATCATGATTCTTATGTCAGATTTATTTACCCATCGACAGTGATGCCGTATTTAGCATTCCCTACTTTGGGAGCTGCGTTAGCGAACTGGCTTCGCATATGAGTGGTCCTGGGTTCATTCCCCAGTTGAGGCGGAAATGTTTTTCTGATCGCAACGGATCCCAGGTCGACCCAGCCTTAAATGGGTGCCGGATTAATCCGGGAAGTAAAGACTGCGAGGGAGAGGAGATGGCTACCGCCCTCATTTGCAGAGCCTCTGAAATGTGAGATCGCTAACATCTCACACCCCTACGTCATTAATAAATGCTATGGGTTACTTTACTTTTATTACTGGGGGGAGTGGGTGTTCATGTTCACGGATTTGTGTGAGTTGGTCATAGAAAGATCAATGATATTATTTGGAAAATACATTTGTTAGTAAAATACATTTGTTAGTAAAATACATATAATCACAATTTCTCTCGATGAAATAAAAAATATAATGAACATGAGATTGCAGTAAAACCGTGAACCGTATAGTAAACAAATATAGAAAGCAATATCAAAATAGTTAAATAGATGTTTTACAATACACAGAATGGAATCAAAAGGGCTAACAAGGCATAGAAGATTGACTGCATTGTACTTTGGCCACTCCCTATGTGATTCACTGCTTGTGGTACGCCGCTTGCCGAGAGTGCTACCCGTAGCACGTAATTCCGTAGCTTCAAGCGATAATCCCCAGGGATCTCCCATAAATGTGCAATTTATAAACAAGAAGACGCGAGCCGGATTCGAACTCGGGACCTCTTGAGCACGAAGCGAATGGTTTAACCACTACGCCAGATAAAGACAAACAAACACAAAATGGATAGTTAGACCACGTGGAGACGACATGCCATCCATTCGCATAACTGGGCTCCAGTGAAGACCTATGTACAGAAAGTAAATATGATCTGAAATGCTGATTTTTTTATTATTTCCGTACTTTTCGTTGGTCGTTTTCGTTGGTCGTTGGTTTTTGCCATGCGACTCCAAAGATATAAATAGTTAACAACGACAACTACGACAATAATAAAAATTGTAGCAAATTAAGTCTTGTTTACTTTCTATAAAGATGTCTTTACTCTCAAACGTCTCGGGTCAGAAATGCAACAAAAGTAGAAGGGGACGAGACCTACGCTAGTGTTAGTGGTTACACGTATTCTCTTCGCTCTCGCCTATCGTCCTGTTTTTTTCTCTCGTTGAAAAATGATATTAGAAATCAACACATGATGGACAATAAACAGGTTAGTCAACCCAAAAAAGTCGTGGGTTCAAAATTTCACTATATATAACCTTGATGGCAATTGGTTAGGCGAATAAATTTAACACTAAGGGGTCAGGGACTAGGATAAAAAAACTGAGAACCCCTGCAGTATAGTACCTCAATGTTTTCAAAACGTGTCCTGTTGTAAAAATATTTCATTTCATTCCGACTAAATCAACAGAACGAATCACTGTGAAATGTACCTTATGATCTGAATTGCTATCATGTCTGACTACTTTACCTGATAAAATACCTGGTCCCAGGTGACACCTCCGATCATAACTTTCATTTATCGATTATCTTGCTTTCACTAACACAAATTCCTTCTAAATTATGCTATATATCGATCTACATGATCCAAAGTCGAACTATCACTAGACTACACGTTCTTGTACAAGTAAACGACAAATACAAAAAATAAAACAAGATTGTGACATTCATTTTAGTGCAAGTTCTCTTCCCCAATTCATCGATCGCAGCCAGATAGAAGTCACTAGAACATGTCTTGAGTCTTGACCCCCTGTTCTAATTTGAGATCAGTCGTGACAGCTCGTTATGCTTGTATTGGATATGTCTGTTTGAAGGCATGAAACCAATCTGGCAATATTTTTTACTATGTTCTGTTCTTCACTGTTTATATTGTAGAGGCGTTAATGAGATAGTGTAGGGGCGTTAATGAGATGTTGTAGGGGCGTTGATGAGATGTTGATAATATTTGTAGGTGCGTTGAGGAGATGTTTTAAGGTCGTTGATGAGACGTTGTATGGGTGTTGATGAGGTGTTGTAGGGGCGTTGATGAAGTGTAGATGCGTTGATCAGATGGTGTAAGGTCGTTTATGAGGTGTATGTGCGTTGAAATGTCCAGATTTCGCTCTTGTGTTGGTGTGGCCAGAAAAAGGAGCATATAATTGTAAAACTTGCGCCTGTCATCTATGTAAGAGTAGACGAACATGTTTGGGAGTTTATTACTTTACTCAGTGGTTTCTAGTGTGAGAAATCCTGCTGAGGAACCATGCATTTTCTGCATTAGTGGGGGGGGGGGATTCACCCCTCTCATCTGTAGCCTGCCTCAGAATTTCAAGACGGTCATGGCAAAGTCTCCGTCGGAGTAGAAGACTGCACAGTTCATGACATGACAGTCTAGCAGACAGTCAACTTGGGTTTGCTGCAGCTCTGGAATATATGTCCATTGAAAAGAACGCCAGAAATGCATCGATTTGTAGCGTAAAATAAACTTCTATCAACTATCATATAGAAACAAGAGTGACACAAACTCCTACTTCATCGATTATCTTTCATCATCGTTATATATTAAATCATCATCATTATCATTATATCATCATTTTGTCATCATCATTATGGCATCATTATATTATCATGATTTAATCATCATTATACCGTCATGATTATACCATAATTATTATACCGTCATGATTATGTCGTTACATGAGAAATAAAATGTCTAAGAACAGAGACAATGGTTACCAAACTAGATAAAATAAGAAATTGGGAATTGAACCAGTCCGTTCATCGGCACCAAATCGCCTAGCAACTATTGCACACGCGTTCTTCCTAAACGCATCTCCAAAAAAAGATGCGATTTTGCCAAGCCATTCAAAGCGTGCACTCAAAGTACCCGAACGGACCGATCGAGACAAGGACTATTACAACAACAACAAACATCCCGTACAGGTATTGAAATATCTTCAGTAACAACAAACATATAACATTTAATATCCGTATTAGGTACAATATCATGTATTGGACACATCGAAAGACAGTAAGTAAAATGGTTTAGACACTTTACGAGAATGAAGTCAAACCAATAAAAATAAGAGAATACAAGGTAGACCATGAAAACGGTGGATAGAAAACATCAAGATAACCTCGAAGAAATATCGAATGGAAGCAAACATGGCAACACATCTGGCCTTGGAACTAAAACTGAGACTCCCACCCCTGCTCTTAACGGTAAGTGTAGATAATATAAAACATCATCCACTTGAGGCAAGAAAATAGACAATTAGAATATATTATCATCATTAATACAACATCATTATAGCATCATCATCATCTTGATATCGTCATCATATACCATCATCACTATATCATCATCATTATATTATCATCATTAAAGCATTATCATTATAACATCATCATTATATTATCATCATTATAACATCATCATTATAACATCATCATTATAACATCATCATTATAACATCATCATTATAACATCATAATTATAACATTATCATTATAACATAATCATTATTATAACATCATCATTATAACATCATCATTATAACATCATCGTTATAACATCATCGTTATAACACCATAGTTATAACACCATAATTATAACATCATAATTATAGCATCATAATTATAGCATCATCATTATAACATCATCCTTATAACATCATAATTATAACATCATAATTGTAGCATCATAATTATAACATCATCATTATAGCATCATCATCATTATATTATCATCATCTTGATACCATTCAGTCAGTCAGTTCCTCTTTTGCCAAGTTTTGTACACTGGGCGGATGTTATATTTCTCTATGCCTGTTGGTCAGTTGCCAAGGATTGCAGGTCTTATGCATTTATATCTGTTGATTTTAATTCATTCAGAAATGTTCTTCTGAGCGTTGTTTTTAGTTTCCCATGTTTTAATTTTCCCGTCTGGTGTCCACATCAAGACTTGTCGTGGAATTCTGTCTTCCTACATTCTAAGTATGTGGTCGATATCATCATCCTTTTACCATAATCATCCTTATTATCATCATAGTTCAACTTTCTCAAAAATCAGCATATAGATGTAGTCATTTGTGACTCGGTTCCTGCATGGTCTAACTCTCCACAATAAACATGAAATTCTTAGTTCGTAAATCGATACATGCATATAAAATCGATACACGCAAATAAAATCGAATACTCTGTGGAGTTATCTCATTTCTATTTCTGTGATTCTCATTTCGAGGTCTGTTGTCTGTGTCTAAATCTCAGAGGTATACGTAAATATTAATATCAGAAATGACCTTAGTCATTTTATTTCTTTGTTGCTTGTTATGGTTTTGTATATATATATACGCGCGCACACACACACACCAGAGAAAGCAAGTCTATCGTCTATTATACAGTTCTGAGGTCTCATTTGTAATACTTCAAAAGTGACACTATTTGACTATTCCCTTATTTTCATTGGTCTTGTGTATATTTTGTATAGGCAGTCAATTTAAAATCACCGGCATCGTCAAATAGCGTCACTTTTGAAGGATGATTTGTAATGTACAGGACTGTATAACTGACGAGCTACTCGGTCAGAGATATTGCTCAAATGGTATTTTTGCTAACGTTTAGTTGCTGTCTGAGTTTTGAGTTATTAGTGAAAGTAATTTCATTTCGGCGAACTTTTCTTGCAAGTTTTTGTGTGAAGTTCTTGCAAAAACCTCACAGCTATTCATGGAATTATTGCTGGAACCTCATTAGTGTTTGTGCAGTTCTTACAAAATCATCAGTGTTGTTTATGTCGTTCTTGTAAAATGTTACTACTGCTTTTGTAATTCGTGGAAAAATCCTCACTATTTATGCCATTCTGGCAAAACCTCGATACTGCCTAATAATACTTACACAACCTCTATATTGTCTGTGTAATTCTTACCTCTTGCTTTTTTTCTGTGAATTTCATTGGTCACATTACTTATACCTTGTGTTGACAGCCAATGAAAATCACACAAAATCAAATAACGTCACTTCTGAATGATGATACACGATGGGTCTACGGTACTGTATATTTGAAGAGAAACTCGGCTAATCCAACCTTCTCCGTGCTTTTTATTGGCCAGTGACACAAAGTATATGTAAAACTCTCAAATATGTGCCGAGGGCAAACACTATGTGTTTGATTTTTTTCAGTTTATTAACATAAAAGTTTGTATTTCATTTTGCTTCTCATGTCTCAAGTACGTTGGATATTACCTGGTTTTTTTAGCTCCATTATAGAAATATCAACAATTATTTGAAACTAAGTAAATCCTTTTATCCTCGGAGGTCGTTGAGGCAGGATTATTTGAACTACGACCTCGGTACATTACGGGCAGAAGTGGTCACATTTTTAACGAAATAAATATCGATAAAGACGCATTTCACAATAGCTAAGACTACTGACCACACTGAGAGCGCCCGCCCCCCCCCCCACCCCTTAATTGACGGACCCTAGGAAACGGTGGACTATCAGTGCGTAGAGCGCAGATGGGTGCAGACTTATCGAATTCAGCGAGGTTAGAGTTCAGCGAGATCAGGGAGGCCACGAAAGCTGAATGTAAAAATATGAAATCTAGCTACTGCTCTCGGTAATGAACCACGACCTCCATTATTTTTGATGATCAAAATCTCTAATATATCACAAATTTAACTAAGGTCCACGGTTGAAAGGAACGTACATCATCATGATATATTATCTATTTTATTTTATAATAAAGTATAATTTTTTTTAATGTGACTGAGTTCAGTGGCGGAGGGGCTAGCAAAATTGAAATAGTAGTGGTTCGATGCTCAGCATGTCGTGTTGCATCACATGCCTCTGACAAGGTTACTTAAACATATGGGTATAAGACAGAAATATGTTTAAAATGCTACTAATATGGGCTAATTAAATTCATGAAACTATTGGGGATTTTGCTAGACCAAAGCATCAGACAGCATAAACATATTAGTTACATAATAGACAGAAGTAGAGGAACCATAAATATACTTAAGTATATAAAAGGTAGCGAATGGGGAGCGTCGACTAAGACAATGGTGGCGTTTTATAAAACCTCTATACGGGGAAAAATTATAGACTATACCTGTACTAGCATTGTGTGCTTCTTCTACTTCTTCTTCAGCGTACATTCTCAAACTCCTGCTGAATTTCTCTTGTAGCAGGACCATGGTCCAATTAGATTTCCAGCAGGATGTAGTCCAGAAAATGGCAATACAAAATAGACTTTCGCCACAATAGCTATGGTGACCACAAGGACATCCTCTGTAGCAATACAAGTAGCTGTAAGAATAATACCACTACCCCTAAGAAGGAAAGCACTAAGGCTTAACTACTGATTTCAAATAGGAAATGATACAACACATCCAGCATATAAATCATTTATAGCTCAGATAACTTGGGTCGGTTCTCAATTGAAAGTCACCCAGTCCCGGCGGGGTGGCGAATGAATATAGAACTTGACCAAATGTAAGAGCTTATTGAGCTAATACATAGTTAAAACCAATAAAAGCAGTAATTCTCCCATGGGAACATATATCACACGAGACTGATACTTTCTTATCTTGTATAATTTTTTTTTAAATACACCGCAATACTTATAACACTAAAATATACCATATTAATTATAACACTAAAATATACCATATTAATTATAACACTAAAATATACTATATTAATTATAATACTAAAATATAACATATTAATTATAACACTAAAATATACCATATTAATTATAACACTAAAATATACCATATTAATTATAACACTAAAATATACCATATTAATTATAACACTAAAATATACTATATTAATTATAATACTAAAATATACCATATTAATTATAACACTAAAATATACCATATTAATTATAACACTAAAATATACTATATTAATTATAATACTAAAATATAACATATTAATTATAACACTAAAATATACTATATTAATTATAACAGTAAAATATAACATATTAATTATAACACTAAAATATACCATATTAATTATAACACTAAAATATACTATATTAATTATAACAGTAAAATATAACATATTAATTATAACACTAAAATATACTATATTAATTATAACAGTAAAATATAACATATTAATTATAACACTAAAATATACTATATTAATTATAATACTAAAATATAACATATTAATTATAACACTAAAATATACTATATTAATTATAACAGTAAAATATAACATATTAATTATAACACTAAAATATACCATATTAATTATAACACTAAAATATACTATATTAATTATAACAGTAAAATATAACATATTAATTATAACACTAAAATATACCACATTAATTATAATACTAAAATATACTATATTAATTATAACACTAAAATATACCATATTAATTATAACACTAAAATATACCATAATAATTATAACACTAAAATATACCATAATAATTATAACACTAAAATATAACATAATAATTATAACACTAAAATATACCTTATTAATTATAACACTAAAATATACCATATTAATTATAGTACTAAAATATAACATAATAATTATAACACTATAATATACCATATTAATTATAGTACTAAAATATACCATAATAATTATAACACTAAAATATACAATTAAGCATATACATTATAGAACTAAAAATAGCCGTAGAATATTCATAGATGAATCTAAAGGAGAGAAGGTCCAACTGATGCAGGAATTGTGATACTTTGAAGGAAGAGCTTTAAAATAACAGAACATACATTGATATTCACAGCTGAACTAGTAGCAATATTAACAGCATTAGAAATAATAACTGATAACCATCCTTGGAAAAAAGTAACAATCCTGACTGGCTTATTATCATGAATCCAGGCTATACAAAATAAGCACAACAGTCATACACCAAATACAGTAGAGGATATATTACTCTTAACAACAAACTTATTTCACATTGGTATACAAGTTACTGTAATGTGGATTCCAGCCCATGTCGGAATACTAGGTAATGGGGCAGTGGACAAGGAAGCAAAAAAGGGACGTCTGAAATCAGGAGCATAATAAAGGACAAAATACTAAAGGAGTGGACAGAAAAATTGGACAGCACTGCAAAAGAGAGACATGTGTGTGTGTGTCATGTGACATATTTTTTCTACAACGTCGTCTTCCTTATTAATCTCCTGAAATACCCGCTGTCTCTGGCAATCTGTCCCGCTTCCTCCAGCGACATGTGCATGTATTCCTGAATATCTCTTGTCCAACAACGTCTTGGTCGGCCTCTGCCTCTACTGCCTTTTATCGCCCCCTCCAACAACTCTTTCCATGCCATTGTGTCTCTTCACATGGTCGAATAGCTAACATCCTTCTAAATATGGCGTTTAAAAGTCAGCCTTCTTGAACGTTGATTTTTCTTGTCTTTGTTAGTCTTTCTTGAAAGGCATGCGCGTACTCTAGAAGAGAAGTTCCAGGACTAGTCAAATTAAGAAAGAGCTGAGAATCCCTGTCAATAGGAAACTAGTAATACTTAGACTGAGTACCTCATTACATAAAATACTTGAACTAATATGTGAAAACTGAAGATAAAAATACAATCGAACAATTCTCACTTCTTGCCATAGATTTCCACATACATAGAGAAGACTTAAAAGATTACTATCTAAATAATAAATTCCATTAAAGCCTAGATAAAATACTTGGCCATGATGTGCCAAAAGATAGACTAATAGACTAAAATTAATTAAAACAATTTATCAACTGAACCAAAGTTTAATCGAAACTGACAAAAATAACAAAATATACAAGTAACTAGTTGTCCTGTTTGTGTTAGCAGTTCAGTAGATGTTTGTTCTTACTTCTACTAATCCCTTCTCTAAACAATCCAGAGTTTCCAAGTCTTCTTATGGTCAACACTATACCATCTCAGTTTTTTCCAGGTCCCTCTCGACTTTCCTTGGGTCTTTTCAAGACTTTAAGTCACTTAGACAATGCTTCAACCTGTTCTACTCCAGCCAATGTCAGGACTGTCACCTATTCTTGACAAGATTTTTAGACTTTCTCAAAAGCAAAACTTCGAACAGGGTAATAAAGCATTGCTAATCACTTAAAAAATACATAATAATACACACAAATCGGCGTTTCGATCAAAGGACTTTAGTAAGAACATAATCACAACATAATACGACGAGTAAGAACAGCACTATTTACGTATACATTCGCATGGCAGAACTAAATGTACATATAACCCGGAAGAGTACAAACTAGAAGGTCAAAGGTGAAACAAGACGAGCAGAAAATATACAAAACAGCCAAATATCGATGAAACAGGACAAACAGATACATGACAAAACAACAGGATATCATCCATACGACAGACGGGTATTAATCCCAAAGGGTTCAATCGTGCCAAATATATATATATATATATATATATATATATATATATATATATATATATATATATATATATATATATATATATATAACGGTTCTAACGACAACAAGCAAATGATCATTTATTTAGGCAAAACTCCCTCTGTACTGAAAACATATCTACGGCCCTTCGTCTTAGTAGACATGTTACCGCGGCCCGGCAGTAACAATCAATGTTCTACATAATATACTTCAATTATGTAATTTTAATAATTTTTACATCTGGAAAAGGCCTCCTTTTAGCTACCCTATTCTCATAATAAATTAAAGCATTGAAACTCGAGACACCCATTATCTCTTCTCCGTTAAATTTACAAAAACTAGACCAGAGAAAATGATGAAATCATTAATGGAATAACATAAGTAAACAGATCTAGGGGAAATTAGTAAGAGCTGGATAAATATTATCACATTAGAGTAGCCTCACTGGCCTATTGGATATAACGTACGCTTTGTGCTCAAGATGTCAAGGGTTTTCATTTTCGAGATCCCTGGATACTATCGCTTGAAGCTACGGAGTTACGTGCTGTGAGTGGTACTATCGGCGAGAAATATGAACTTGGATAAGTATGAACTTGGAAGATAAATCTTTTTGGATAAGTATGAAATAACACAATAAGTATTTACATACCCACACAGTGACCAATTGCCAATATAAGACCTGTTGGCTCATATGTAAACAGTATTCTAAATTGACTGATTTAACATTTCCTGTGATTTTCATTTGTTACTGTATGAATACCCTGTGTAGAAAGCCAATGAAAATCAAGGGAAAGTCAAATGAGTTACTTTAGACGGTTGCTTGCAAATGAGTCCTCACGTCTTATATTAATGTGATTGCAACAAAACATACACGAATATATATTTAGAAGGAAATCAAGCCAGAAAATAATAAGAGGTTAGATAAGGAAATCAAGCCAGAAAATAATAAGAGGTTAGATAAGGAAATCAAGCAAGAGAAATAGTGAGAAGTTAGTTAAGGAAATCAACAAGAAAACAAAAAGGACGAAGAATACACAATGGAATTACTTCTTCTGCGTTCGTTCTCAAACTCCTGCAGACTAGCAGGATGTAGTCCGGAGAACGGAATACGTTATGTCATTGTTTACAATTGCGATGTGTGCGCCTTGCGGCCTGACACATCCAATCTAGCAAGGCCTTTAGTCACTTTAGCCATGACTATCAGCAATAAAGACCTTCCAGCAGAATTAATTAAGACCCATTAATTAAGTTTTTAATTATTGTTGGTATTTTGGTTTATCACTAATTTCATACTTGGAATCGCATTCTAAAAATGGAGCCAAAACGGCTTCAAGTATATAAATAGTGACCAACCAAAAAAAAAAAACATAACGAATGTGGTCCTAATTAATTTTGTTGGAAGGTCCTCTATACTACCAACAGTCCCACGTTACCCCTATATTAACATCTTGAAATGTGTATTGCATTTAATCCTACGCTCTCTTGGTTCCTGCACGAAGAACAGGAGGATGAAACGCGAAAATGTGGCAGTCAAATACACAAGTTGTCATATAGTTAAACATCCCAGATTACAGGAAAGCATAAGAAGGATATAGAGGTGAAGTGTATTGCCCCTTTCAGATAAAAGTTACCTGCTGTAACACATACACCGTGTTCACGCAATCGTAACATAGACACAATATCTACTTGTCACGCTTGCTCACTTTAGCGACTCAGTGTTGAACTCTATTTTTCTACACATTTGACACTCGTTCTCACTGTGGACACTTGTTAGAGGCGATGTAAATAGATTATGTCAAATATTTCGATCGTGCCGTCTAAACATTTAATAGGATCTGAGTAAACAACCCCGCTGAAGACGGATGTGTCGGGCCACTGGCGCAAATAAAACGGCGACACAACGCATTTCCATTCTCTGGACTACATCCTGCTGGAAATCTAGTAGGACCATGGTCCTGCTGTAAGGGAGATCCAGCAGGAGTTTGAGAGAATGAACGAAGAAGAAGAAGAAGAGTAAACAACCAAATACTAGATAAATGTCTCCAAATTCAATTACTCGGTCAGCTGAATGTTTGTTGACAGAGACTCCTCAAAAAAGAAATATACGCATAGCAGTTGCAGCTAGCACATTCACTAAACTAATATCTGGAAATCAAAAGATCTAGGAAGAAGCACCAAGGTAAAGCTATTCAACTCCTGTATTGTCTCAATGTTTGTCTATTGTCTATTGTCTTTTCCCCAGGTGGTTTGTGATCGACTCTTGTCGTTAAGGGTAGGGGTGATTGAAGCTCGAGCTTGCGTTCTAAAGCCGGATGTGTGGATTCGGCTGTGCTATAACCATGTCTGTACAAAATGTCCCTGACGTTTTCTATCCATCTTTTCTGTGGTCTTCCTCTGGCTTTGTACCCTGATCTCATATGGTTATATTCTTGTACGGGCAACTTTTCGTGATGCATTCTCATAATGTCGCCAGACCACTTGATGTGCTCTCTCTCTGTGGAATCTGTACAAGATATTATACCTATTCTTCCCCTGATATATTCATTTCGCAATCTATCAAGCCTGGTGACCCAGGCAGCTTTCCTCAAGCATTTCATCTCACGTGTCACTATCTTTCTGTTATGTGAAGATGAGAAGACCAGGTTTGGTCTCAATGTTAACGTATGGAAGTGAAAGATGAAAATCAACAAAACAAAAATTACACAGCTTCGAAAACAAATGTGTCCGGAAACTGATGAACATAACATGGAGCGATTTTATCACAAATAGTGATTTAAGAAACAAAACGCACCAAGAATATGTTTCAAACATCATAATAAAACGCAGATGGAAATAACTGAGTCACGTTTTAAGACTAGATGAAAACAGAATAAATAAACAAACACTTATGTGGACACCTGAGGGTTAAAGAAAACGAGGAAAGCCTAAAGCAACCCTTTTAAAAATCCATACTACAGAAGGGGAAATAATTACAGAAGGAGAAATAACAGGCTGTAAGACCATACAAGAACTAAAACTGCAGGCATCGGAACGCAACACATATATAATCAAAACCTCTGCCCTGTGTGCCACCTGCGACACGAAAGGAATCACTAAAAATCTAAGCAGTTTCGCAGTTGTTGACAAGGGAGAATGAAATAAAAATATCGATGAAACAAGACAAACAAATAAATGACGAACACCAGTATATCACTCATACGACAGACTGGCATGTAGTCGGATTTAATAATGATATATATATATATATATATATATCAAGTGCCATGCCGACTGGCGTAGGCGATCATGTTTCTCCACGACTCTCTGTCTCTTGTGTTGTCAACAATAAGCTCGGTTGGTGAGCTTCTACCGTGCCACGATACAAGCCCAACTAGTAACTTTTCTCTTTGTCGACCTCTATCTCTTCTCCCTTTGATCTTTCAAGTGGTTATTAAGTGTTCAAGCTGTGTTCTTCTCAGCACATGCCCTAGAAACCTTGACTGTCTGCCCCTAATGTTTGATATGATTGATCTTTTTACGCCAGCATCAATGAGAACCTCTGCATTAGTTTTCTTGGCTGTTCATTGTATTTTCATCATTCTACTCAGAAACCACATTTCTGTAGCCTCGAATTCGCTTTGAATTTTCTTGTTTACAGTCCATGCTTCACATCCATAAAAAAGAATTGGTTCTATATAACATCTCAGCACTCGAATTCGGGTCTGCATTGATAGTCTTCCATTGCAAAAAATGGCTCATATATATATATATATATATATATATATATATATATATATATATATATATATATATATATATATATATAGATATATATATATATATATATACATATATAACAGTTCTAGAGAAAACACGTAAATAACTATTATTGGGGCCTCTTTGTGTGTTCGTCCATCACAAGTGATAATTACCATTTGTTACATCTACTTTTGAAAATTCGGTAAGAATTGTGTCCATGCCTAACCTATAAATCTATATTACACATGCCATTGTGAACGTCCATATTCATTACTGTCCGTTTTAAGTTGTATGTTGTAATTGTGTTTTAATTTTTGTCTTGATAAAGGCCTTTTGGTGAAGACGTTGATTTGTGTAGGTATTATGTGTGTCTTTAGTAATTAGCAAAAAATCGAGAACTAGCTTCTAGTCCCCGGTGCTCCTAACAGATCAAGCCTAAATCTACCGTCGATACTTTCCTATACCGGGATCATGATCGCGGTGAGAGAGTTGTTCAGCTCAAGAACAAGCTTCAAGGTTGCAGTACTCCTCAAAAATGTGTATAGACTCAGACGGACGATGTTCGCGATGTCAGTGAATGACACCTCGGCTAAGAGGGCAAATGAACCCAACGAGCCCAACTCTACTGTCGATGCTTTCCTATACCGAAATCATGCTCGATGGAATAAAAGGTTTAGTAGCCAATGGGCACACGTACAATACGTCTATTTACGCGAAACGAGTTCAATGACAGTGGAACGCCTCGTGCAAGATAGACGTAGTCGACCCTAGCCTAAATCCCTGATTACCGTCTCCACGGATACTGTCAATCATGGGCATGTTTTGGCCTGAAATGTCCAAGGGCACAGTGGACGATAAACCGTCTCGGCGTAGAGTCGACACATATTCCTCGTCTGACGACAGATGGGAACGCTATCACAGTCTAGAGAAGACACTACCCGAATTAAAGGCATGACGCAAACGGATGTCTCGGCCTCAGATAAGTATCTTATAGAGAAAATAATTATGTGAAGTAACATTGTTCTGTCTCTATACTATTTGTATATATATATAAGTAGGCATTAATTCTTGATTAGATAACTGGCCTCACAGCACGTGGGGCAATCCCATTAATGCTCCGCCCTCTGTTCCAGCAGCCACTCCACTCGATGGTGTTTCGAGTCCAATGCCGCTGAAACAGACGTCAACATCAGGGCACAACTCTGGCTCCTGCGACAGGTTTATTTGTTGTTCCGCCCTCCCGCGCCGTGCCCGTAACTAGTTCAAGCACAACGTCGGCCTGTCGGAACAGCATGGTAACTGTTATCGAAGGTTACGACTACGGGATAAGTAGGCCTATAGGTCCTTATAGTAGGAAAGCGGATGTTCTATGCTTGTGCTCCTGCGGATACTTCAATACTTGTACAGAATGATCGTCGTTGTTGTAATAGTTCTTGTCTCGATAGGTCCGTTCTCAGTGACTTGAGTACACAGGTTCAATGTCTTGACGAGATCACAACTTTAATTGGAGATGTGGTTGATCAAGTACGGAAAACCTGTTTACTTGAGTTGCTAGACGATTTGGTATCGTCAGAACGGACCTGGTTCAATTCCCGTCAGCCTTAAGAATTATGGATAATAATCCAGAACTAAATGTTAATTATAAATAGTTGGATGCAAATATAAACAGTTCAGGAGATTGAACTACAGAAATCAAGAAAATTTCAATACAACATCAAACCTAGCGCAAATTAAAAATGCTTGGCAAGCCACCAGTTGTAAAAGCTAAACTGCACCTGATTAGAGCAAGCATAATTCTAGTAGCAATTTACAGTTGTAAAACATAGACAATTAATAAATCATTGACAAAGAGATGCTACAAAATGGCGTTGAGAATAGCATAGACAGGTAAAAAAAAATTAAGAGGTAAGAATATATTTTTTGACCATGAAAAGAGACGTTTCATCATAAAACAGTTAATAATGGAAAGTATTGGTTGCGGTAAAGACCGCCAAAGACGGCGATGGATAAAAGATCTCATATTGTTTAATTATACCCCTAGCTGTTGCAAGTTAACTCGCTCAGAATCGTCAGCTCATAAGACAAATAAAGAAAACTACATTCAAGGAAGAATATGTCAGGTGTAGTACGGTTCCTAGATCCTATAATACTCCGCCGAAGACGGATGTGTCGGGCCATTGGCGCAAATAAAACGGCGACACAACGCATTTCCATTCTCTGGACTGCATTCTGCTGGAAATCTAGTAGGACATGTCCTGCTACAAGAGAATTCAGCAGGAGTTTGAGAATGTACGCTGAAGAAGAAGAAGATCCTATAATATGATTCATACCACATTGAGTCACTGCTTGATCTTGACTTACCTACATAATAGAAAGGTTTATGAGCATTTAACGACTATCGTTCGTAAACGTTGCAACAAAATAATACCTGATTCACACGATTTGTCAGGAGTTCAAGGGTTCTCAAATCGTGCGCTCTATTCACACAAAGGTTAACACATTGATGATACAATGCCCATTTGTTCTTGCAGCTCTATCAAATATTTCCTTTGAGCGTTTATTTTTATCATACGAGCTTGGTTTTATATTTTAACAAGACTAGCATTTACAGCCTAGAGCGTGACAGCGGCTCAGATTTGTTGCAGAAGAGAAAACAAATGCCAATTTTCACCAAATCTTCTAAACCATCAAATATTTCCTTACTGTCCTGGATGGTCTTGTAGACGTACACATCTTAGGACGTCTAAAAATATCCCGGATTAAGAAAATCTAAGGGATTTCCGTAGGATTTCAAAAAATACAGAGCTTCTTAACCTCATTATGTGCGCAGAGGTTATAGAGATTTAAATATTCTGACACTTAAATACGAACATCACATGATCATTTGTTATTTCTGACCAGTCCAAGTTTAAGGCTGTTTACAAGAACCCGTTAATAATGTGATTTCTCTTTTAGTTTTGTATTGTCCTGTTGATCATTGTAACTAAACAACACTGGAATCAAAACTCTATGGGACACTGTATGAACTACAAAAGATAGTGAGTTTTATTAAGGAGACAGAATTACAGATATAGACATGTTTCAAGTGAACGAAAGAAGAAGAAGAAGAAGAATTGTAACTATGTTGTTTATTGATTTTTCTTTACCTTCTTACATTGATGTTCAGCTTTCGTGGCGTGACGTTTCTTGAGTCTTCGTGAATCTCAATAGCAGAAAAATGAGAGTTATTTCTAATTGATTAAACCTTCGATGTGTTGATGTGTGATTCAAAAGACTAGATGATTCAACCTTTGATGTGTTGATGTGTGATTCAAGAGACTAGATGATTCAACCTTTGATGTGTTGATGTGTGATTCAAGAGACTAGATGATTAAACCTTCGCTGTGTTCATGTGTGGTGCAAGAGACAAGTATGTAACTTATTGAAATGATACCCGTGCGTGTATATAGAATGTAATGTTGATTTATGTATATAATGTAAGAAAGGTTTGTGTATATAGAATGTAAACAAGGCTAATGTATTGAGAATAAAAGGGACAGTTTATCTGGAATGTAATGTTTAGAATTTAATCGACACTTCTTTCTGTAATGTAAGCATTGCTTGTATGTTTAGAGCAGGGCTATTCAAATGTCGGCCGGCGGGCCGAATCCGGCCCGCGGAGACCTAGTAAGTACCCGCGGATCATTGCTAAAACAGTGAAATAGTTATATAAAAAACTAAATGTATATAACTATATTTGGACATCTGGCCAGCGATGATCCCCATTTTCTATATTTTGGCCCCCGAGTAAATATAATTGAATAGCCCTGGTTTAGAGTATTATGGTGACAATGTGGGTCTATAATGTTTATCGAGAGTACGTGTGTCTAGAATGTTATGGAGACTAGAATGTAAGCAATGCTTGTATGTCTAGAATGTTATGAGGACTACGTGTGACTAGAATGTAACGAAAACTTGTGTTTATATTGTAAAGAAAAGTAGTAGCAATCAGAATGTAGCTATTAACCAACCTATCATTGTTTAGTTGGAGTTAGTTTCGTGGCAGTATTTACGTTAATTAATTTTTCATTGCGTTCTTAACGTTCCGAATGCTCAACTACCTAGAAATCGAACGTGGTACCTTTAGTCGTCACAGGTGCGCTCTGTATCTCTCTGTCACAGACGTGGTCTGTATCTCTCTGTCACAGCCGTGCTCTGTGTCTATCTGTCACAGTCGTGCTCTGTGCCTCTCTGTAACAGAAGTGCTCAGTGTCTCTCTGTCACAGCCGTGCTCTGTGTCTATCTGTCACAGCCGTGCTCTGTGTCTATCTGTCACAAACGTGTTCTGTTACTCTCTGTAACAGGCGTTTTCTGTATCTCTCCGTCACAGACGTGCTCTGTATCTCTCCGTTTCAGGCTTAAAAATCAGATTTTTAAAATCAATATTCTGAAGTCATGTGATGAAAATAACAAAATTTCAATATTTAGTAACCGCTGAAAAGATAAAGAAAAGAAGAGACTCAGGAAGACAAAGGAAGACGTTACTTGATGGGTTGTCACTGTGACACGAACAACATTTAACTGACAGAACTTATTAATACTATGATAGATTGATTGATCTATCGATTGATTGATCTATCGATTTATTGATCTATCGATTGATTGATCTATCGATTGATTGATCTATCGATTGATCGATTTATTTATTTATTGATCGATCGATCGGTTGATTGATTGATTGATTGATTGATTGATTGATTGATTGATTGATTGATTGATTGATTGATTGATTGATGCGATACAGGCGTGCATAATGTAATGGATGACCTGCTGTTAGATTAAAAAAATCTTTCTCTTCTTATACGTTAGTTCTCACAATCCTGGAGGTGAGCACAGCATAGTGCGTACGATGGAATGTGATCCATCGTACTTTACAGCCTGACTGTGAAGTCTGTCCGACACATCCAACAACTACCACCCCCTGTCGGTCATTTAAACCCATATAATGGAACAGCCAACTCCATCCCTAAACCTCCTTAGCCATCTCTTACGATGTCCATGTCAGGTTCCTATTATTTGCTTCCATTTCGTGCACCGACAACACACAAACGTTTTGATTAATATATATATTTATCAATATATATTTTCATGAGTGTATATTTTGATGAGTATATATTTGTATGAGTTTATATTTCCATGAGTATTTATTTTCATAAGTACATATTTTAATGAGTATATATTTTGATGATTTTATATTTTTATGAGTATATATTTTCATGAGTGTATATTTTCATGAGTAGGTCCCTATATATTTTCACGAGTATATATTTTCATGAGTGTATATTTTCATGAGTAGGTCCCTATATATTTTCACGAGTATATATTTTCATGAGTGTATATTTTCATGAGTAGGTCACTATATATTTTCACGAGTATATATTTTCATGAGTGTATATTTTTATGAGTATATATTTTCATGAGTATATATTTTCATGAGTATATATTTTCATGAGTATATATTTTCATGAGTGTATATTTTCATGAGTGTATATTTTCATGAGTAGGTCCCTATATATTTTCACGAGTATATATTTTCATGAGTGTATATTTTCACGAGTATATATTTTCATGAGTATATATTTTCATGAGTGTATATTTTCATGAGTATATATTTTCATGAGTGTATATTTTCATGAGTATATATTTTCATGAGTATATATTTTGCCTGTATGATGCGAAGATCCGTGCGAGAAGCAAAAACGGTTAGAATGTTTCTCTTTAGCAAACCTCTAGACTGCGCATATTTTGACTCAAATGTGGTTCACATCTGAAGTTATCATCCTACCCCCTTCTCTTACTACATTCTTCTTTGTCTACATTGTAATGTGATCTAAATGCTGTTTATGACTAGAGTGCATTGTAATAGGATAAACTTCTGCTTGTGAATATTTTGTTTTACTTGACATATCAATTATAGATCGAATCCTCCTTAGCAACCATTTGTCTATGCCTGGTAACCAAGCATTACAAAGGATGCTTACTTTCTAATATCTAGTCAGGATATCATATTACATTAATATCTTTGCTTGTATTTCTGGTGTTATTCTTTCTACTGATTTTTGTATTGTTGTGTATCAGTATTATTGCTGTTACTATTACTATCTCCGTTATTATTCATTCAGTCACCAGGTTAGTTCATTCATACTCGTGAAACATTCTTTCATAACCATACAACATTCCTTCATATATGTACAACTTTCCTTTATAGACATACAACATTCCTTCATACCTGTACAACATTCCTTCATACCTGTACAACATTCCTTCATGCCCGTACAACATTCCTTCATGCCTGTACAACATTCCTTCATGCCCGTACAACATTCCTTCATGCCCGTACAACATTCCTTCATACCTGTACAACATTCCTTCATCCTAGTACACTTTTTCTTCATACCCCTTCAACATTTTGTCATACTCATATAACATTAATCCTTACCTGTACAACATTCCTTTATACCTGATTAATTTCCCTTCAATACATGTACAATATTCCTTCATATCTGTACAACATTCCTTCATATCTGTACAACATTCCTTTATATCTGTACAACATTCCTTCATATCTGTACAACATTCCTTTATACCCGATTAATTTCCCTTCATACATATACAACATTCCTTCATATCTGTACAACATTCCTTTATACCCGATTAATTTCCCTTTATATATGTACAACATTCCTTTACATATCCATACAACATTCCTTCATATCCATACAACATTCCTTTACATATCCATACAACATTCCTTCATATCCATACAACATTCCTTCATATCCATACAACATTCCTTCACATATCCATACAACATTATCTCGTACTTGAGAACCGGTGCATCCATCAATTTTGTACAACAGAGCCCGTCATCAATTAGATGCAATAGATCCCGGTGGGATCAATATCTGTCATTCTTACGAGGAGTTCTGTCATTTATCAGGGTTTTTTTTGTTGTTTGTAAGTTGGTTGTATTATGTCAATTTTCTGTTTGTTTTGTATATATTTGGTTGTATTCTTCGAGTGTTTTGTTATGTTGCACTTCTAACCTTCTCCTCTGTACTCTCCCTGCGTGTGTCCACATTTAACTGTCACATGAACGTGGATAGTGCCATTCATGCTCGTTGTATGTTATGTTGGGAAAGTGCCCCTTATAACCTTTAGTGGAAACGTTGATGATGTGTGTATCCGGTGTTTAGCATAACTTTATCACACTGTTTCCTAGTTCCGCTTGTAAAATAACTACAATATAAATTGCATGTCCTGACCATTAAACTTACAAAATGTAAAATTTATGAAATGATCAAATTTTGTTAGCCATGATTTGAAACTCAATTTTCATTTCTATTTTCCTTTGGGTGATTGTATCGCCTATTTCACACAACTATTCGTGATTGAAGACCGCCCAATTCAACAGTTATTTATACCACCCATGTTTATTAGACCAGCTCTACATTTACCACTGAATTGGACAGTTAGGGGTTCTGGAATGACGGATCGATATGTAGGTCAGCTTATTCTAGAATGAAGATGTAGCCAATCCTAACTTTGTTAGGAACGAGTCGAGGAGAGTCCGGTGTACTTGGGACAAGCTGATCGAAGCATTTGTTTTTATCAAGATAAACAAAAATAGGTAGATGTGTTACCAAAATAAAACATAACACAACCTAACAACGAGATACAGGGACAGACGACGTTTCGACTATTAAGCCTTCATCAGGACAAACGAAAGACAACGGTACAACGAATCTTACATGGAAAGAAACGTGGTTGATAGGGAGGAAAGAGGAGGAGAGATAGTGAATAGATAGTGGAGGAAGTAAATAAGTTTGTTTTTATGCTTTTTCCCCCTGTCTCGGCAGTTCTCAAATTTTGCGTCGATGAGAGTCCGGTGAACTTGGGACAAGCTGATCGAAGCATTTGTTTTTATGTTTTTTTCCCCCTGTCTCGACAGTTCTCAAATTTTGCGTCGAGGAGAGTCCGGTGAACTTGGGACAAGCTGATCGAAGCATTTGTTTTTATGCTTTTTTTCCCACACTGTCTCAGCAGTTCTCAAATTCTGCGTTAGTGAAAGTCAATGGATTGTTACTCCTTCTTCTACGTTTTTTTTCTTAAACTCTTGCATGATGCAGTATAAAGAAAGGAATGTTATGTGCCATGGTTTACAGCTTGTCTTCGATATCTGCGCCTTTATCTGTGCTATCCGACGCCAGTATTTTTTGTGTGTATCACTTTGACCTGTGTGGCGGGAAGCCAACTTATAACCGTCACCAATAAAGACCTTCCAACATAATTAATTAACAGAATTAAAAATTCGTTACGTTTTTATTATTGTTGGGTTTTCGGTTGATCACTATTTACATATTTGAAATCGCATGCCACAAATACCAAAGGCGACTCCACGTATATAAATAATGACCAACCGAATCAAAACAATAATCAAAAACGTAATGAATGAGGCCTTAATTAATTACGATGTAAAATCGTCTGGGCGAAGAGTCACCACATACACGCGTGCCTGGAGACAGATATGGAGGCTGTCACAGGCTAGGGTAGCCCACCCGAATTGTCAAGGCATGCCGAAATCGGATGTGCTAGGCCTACAAGCCGCATAACGGTGGCACAACGTAATCACGCTCCCGGCGGAAACCGCACGGATATCCGTGCTGGTTACAATGGAGCGAACGCAAAACAAACAAACAAACAATTACGCTGTAAGGTCCCCTATATTGCCGACAGGCTTGATCAACTTCTCACCGCTTCACAGGCTTGTCCACACAAAATATAGACAAAGTGATAAAGGAAAATTACGGAAGAGGTCAAATAGTGTCATTTGTGAAGGATGAATACTCATAGAGTCACCACAACCCATTCCGTCGGTGGGAGAGTGGTCCAGGGATCAGTAGTGGTGGGCCATCTGATCCATGCCATGTAGATCATAAAAGCTCTCACGTTAAGCATCATCAGCTAATCTAGTGTAGACGACCAACGACATATTGTTGTGTCACAGGAATCTTTAATTGTCGAAGGGCTCGAATGTGTTATATGGCTGAGAAAAGGGAAACTATTTATTTTCCACTATTTCCACGCATTACTTCTATCATTACTTCTATCATTACTTCTATCATTACTTCTATCATTACTTCTAGCATTACTTCTATCATTACTTCTATCATTACTTCTATCATTACTTCTATCATTACTTCTATCATTACTTCTGTCATTACTTCTATCATTACTTCTATCATTACTTCTATCATTACTTCTATCATTACTTCTAGCATTACTTCTATCATTACTTCTAGCATTACTTCTATCATTACTTCTAGCATTACTTCTATCATTACTTCTAGCATTACTTCTATCATTACTTCTATCATTACTTCTATCATTACTTCTAGCATTAATTCTAGCATTACTTCTAGCATTACTTCTAGCATTACTTCTATCATTACTTCTATCATTACTTCTATCATTACTTCTATCATTACTTCTATCATTACTTCTATCATTACTTCTAGCATTACTTCTATCATTACTTCTATCATTACTTCTATCATTACTTCTATCATTACTTCTATCATTACTTCTATCATTACTTCTAGCATTACTTCTATCATTACTTCTATCATTACTTCTATCATTACTTCTAGCATTACTTCTAGCATTACTTCTAGCATTACTTCTAGCATTACTTCTATCATTACTTCTGTCATTACTTCTGTCATTACTTCTATCATTACTTCTATCATTACTTCTATCATTACTTCTATCATTACTTCTATCATTACTTCTATCATTACTTCTAGCATTACTTCTATCATTACTTCTAACATTACTTCTATCATTACTTCTATCATTACTTCTATCATTACTTCTATCATTACTTCTATCATTACTTCTATCATTACCTCTATCATTACCTCTATCATTACTTCTATCATTACTTCTAGCATTACTTCTAGCATTACTTCTAGAATTACTTCTATCATTACTTCTATCATTACTTCTATCATTACTTCTATCATTACTTCTATCATTACTTCTATCATTATTTCTAGCATTACTTCTATCATTACTTCTATCATTACTTCTAGCATTACTTCTATCATTACTTCTAGCAAAACGTTCTAAAGATGTTATTCGTCTGTCGATGCCGACGATGGTCATTCAGCTCAGCAGGGATAATGATGAAGATGATGATGTATGGAGTGTGCCCGACTGTAACTAATGAGTAATATGCGTGCTTAGAATTATCTACCAATTTCTGGACATGTGTGGGAGGCGTCTGTGTAACAGTGTGCAGCTCTTGCCTTTCTGCTAGCACGTTTCTGCTACGCAGCTTGATGTCTGAGATTCTCTGCAGCTGATGCATCACTCTTGATTCTGCGATGTCAGTCTGATCTACTGCAAGACTCTCCCATGAATTTGTGTTTGTTTTCAAGTGAGTCAGTGATGTCTTAAGAGTGTCTTTAAAACTGTTCTTCTGTCATCCGGCCTTACGGGAACCAACATGGAGTTCTCTATATGACACATTTTGTGGTAGACGGTGATCTTTCATGCAGAATACGTGTCCTGCCCAGCATGTATGCGCCTTCATCAACATTGTATGTATATTTACAGACTTAGATGTCATCAGTACTTCACTGTCTGGTATTTTATTCCACCAATGAATGTGGAGTATCTTACGACGGCAACTAAGGCAGGAATGATTGAGGCTTCTAGCTTGTCTGGCATATACTGTCCATGTTTCACAGGCATAAAGAAGTAATGATATTATCTTCTCAAGATACAGGCATTGTAGCTTATTATACACATGTCCTCACTAATACCGGCTGATAGGACTGTTTCTAGCTGTCGACATAAATTACATACATTATGACCAATGAAAATCACGGATCCACCACGTCATCCAATATGAGTGACACCATGTCTGACTGGATCGCTGGGCTTTGTTTGAGAGACGGACTTGCTTCTAGTTATTCCCCTTTCATATAATCTTCTGTTGCCACTCAACTCTCTTTCACTGCCATGTTTTTCTCTTACAACAGCATCCGCTTATCTCCCTTCACCAAACTTAGACAACACAAGAAACCCGAAATGAAAGCATTCAAAGTGAAGCATCATTATTCATCTAATCTTCGTTACTGTTCACTCGCTTACCTCCTTCTTTCACAGAACTTTCGTCCACGCAACTTACATTCTAATGCCTCCCAATTTTTGTAATAAGATATGCGACGTGCAGTGCTACCACTAATATTTTTTGAAATAACCCCAAATCGATCCAGTTATTCCCAGACTACATAATGTATCTAAATAAGGCCTGAAATGTCTTCAGCAAGGACAGTGGGTTTGCTTTAGAAAACGTCATTCACTCATTCTCATGTGTAATTATATCGTTTCCATGAGATATTTGGTGAACTTTTTTCCTCGTAAATCGTTAAGTGTATGGAGGGTTTACCCATATTTTGGTAAAAATTCTAGTACTAAAAGATATGTTCTGAACCCTAACACAAAATAAACTCAGCACATCAGACGACTATCAAAAAACCCAGATCTAGTTTTCAAAATCCCAGCTGTGGCTTCGCGAGCCATGCGATATTTTTTACTGAATATTTCTATTTTTCAAACAGATTGCTCTAATTTCTTCTAATTTTTCCCCATTTTCTGAATATTATTACTTTGCCGTTCATTTATTTGAGATTCATTTAGGAAATAAACACTTTAGTATCCTAACCACAAAATTCGTATTCACATAGCTGGGAATACTGCTGGGAATACTGCTGGGAATACTGCTGGGAATACTGCTCAACCCGTAGATAAGTGAAAGAGGTTTGCAGGTTGAACCCCCCTCCCACCCCCTCCGTTACCAAATCACGACATGATGTATAGTAATATGAACTTAGCCAAAAAACCGAAACGTGTAAAAACCCATTCTTCCTCTTCCCCCCCCCCACCCCCAACATTTAAATTTAATTTCTGCAAAAGTTCAACAAAAAACGGGGAAAAGGGGAGTTTTTTCTTTTAGGTAACACCCCCCCCCCCCCACCCTTTAATGACGTATATATGTCCATGAACACTTTGATATGTCTGTACTCCACTCAGCCAGATAAAATCTTGATCATCAAACCGATAACAACTCAGGGTCGTAGGAGTTCCAATCATAAACCGATAACAACTCAGGGCCGTAGGAGTTCCAATCATAAACCGATAACAACTCAGGGTCGTAGGAGTTCCAATCATAAACCGATAACAACTCAGGGCCGTAGGAGTTCCAATCATAAACCAATAACAACTCAGGGCCGTAGGAGTTCTAATCATAAACCGATAACAACTCAGGGTCGTAGGAGTTCCAATCATAAACCGATAACAACTCAGGGCCGTAGGAGTTCCAATCATAAACCGATAACAACTCAGGGTCGTAGGAGTTCCAATCATAAACCGATAACAACTCAGGGCCGTAGGAGTTCCAATCATAAACCAATAACAACTCAGGGCCGTAGGAGTTCTAATCATAAACCGATAACAACTCAGGGTCGTAGGAGTTCCAATCATAAACCGATAACAACTCTGGGCCGTAGGAGTTCCAATCATAAACATCAGCGTCCCACAACAATATTCAAAGAAGGAGTCATAACGCAGGTATTGGATACGTCAACTTGAACATGTATTCCTGGATGTGGAAAACATATTTGAAAACAGCTCCCTATTTCACAAAGGAAAAGTATGAAATAAATGTCTTGAATCACATATTGAATTGTCCACATTTCTGACCGATGCAGTCTTGAGATTAGGACTTTGGACGCTGTTGACAACGTAGACGGGGAACAAGTCCTTGTCTTTGCGGCCGTAGCAAACCTAGTCTAGCTCGACTGTCAGTCACACGGCTCATACAGAAATACTTGAGTTCAGTACCCATGGGCCCAGAGTGGAATGATGTCTTTCTTACACGAGATTTGTTCCCCGACTGCAAAGCTCATCGTCCTCAATATACTCAATCCACCTACTTCTTTGGTGATAAACGCAAACACAGACCGTGCTTGTCGATGGATTGGAAGGTCATCACAAGTGACCGATGGCCAGTGCATGAAAAATGCACCGGTTAATCCAAGAACCATGCCGTGTTTAGCGAAGCAGCACATGGCCTAGAAAGGTGTATCAACCCTAAGCTAATTCACCTGTCGCCGTTGCCCAACATGGCTCATACAGAAGAAAGTAAGTCTGGGACCTAGGGACACGGATGATGGTAATGGAATGGTCTTCCGAAATAAGAAATAGTTTGCTGTCAGAGGAAAGATGATTAGTGGGTAGCCAAGGCAAATTATCATCTCGTCTCCTGACATCTCGTCTCCGTCTAGAAGGCTCATTAAAAGTCATTGCACTAAGCCGAAAGCTGAAGTCTCCTGGGTATGAAAGAAAGCTCAGATAAATTACCTCTCTGCACATAGGAAGTAAAAGTTCGTACTTCTTGGAGATAGCAACAACAAAAAACCACTACGTCCAGCATTCTCCTCTCTCCATTGAAAGCCTCACAACTGTTGGAACTCATTACGTGTCTCAAACCATTGGTTGTCAACATGAACCATGTGGCCCTTGGGATTCACAGAGACTTGAAAGGGATGATAAATGCATTTTAATTTGGGACCACAGCAAGATAAATATTTGAAGATCTGTTTTTAAAGTGCCAGGGGGAGCCACAGAAGGGGGTGTCCATAAATTACGTCAACAATTGGGGGAGGAAGGAGGATTGAAAAAGTTTGACGGTTGTTATCAGGGAGTGGGAATTTACAAAAGTTGTTAGCAGGTAGTGAGAATTTACAAAAGTTGTTATCAGAGAGTGGGGATTTACAAAAGTAGTTAGCAGTGGATGGGAATTTGCAAAAATTGTTAGCAGGGAGTGGGGATTTACAAAAGTTGATAGCAGGGAGTGGGGATTTACAAAATTTGTTAGCATGAGATGGAGCTATACAAAAGATATTAGCAGAGGATGGATGTTTACAAAAGTTGTTGTGATTTCTTGACGACCTACACAAATATCAGACTAATTTATTCAATTTTTATAACAGATTAATAACTTTTCTACAGCTATTTTACATGCTATTCTACAGCTATTATACAGCTATTCTACAGCTATTATACAGCTATGTTTCATAGTTGGGTGGTGCACATATATGACTTTTTTATCACAACCTACGACTACTCACTCCTCTTTGTAACATTCTATCTATAACACTGGAATTCACAATATTCACTCTAACACTTTACAATAACATAGAAGCCCCTAAAAATCCAACATGAAATGAATTCTCTCGACATTACGTTATACAAATTGCACTCCAGCAATCCTCTTGACAAAACTATAGAGTTCGAGGAACCATGTCCTGCTTCACGGACAGTTCCCCGATTAATCCTTCGCTACATGTCTGAGCTGTTACTTAGTTACTGGCGAATGAACGACTGATCACTAAAGATTGATTACAATCCATTATGTTCACGTTTTTGTACGTATTTTTGAATTACATTCTTGCCGAATACTCGTGTGTATTCACGTTTTTGTCCGTAACTGTTTTTCTACTAATATCATCAAGCGCCGTCTCTGCAACGAAGGTTGGCTGCAACAGAACTCCAACATCCAATGTTTCTTGTTTGGGTGGTTCACTCTGCTAGACTGTAACCTGTCCATCGTGTGATGTTACTCTCCCACTTGTATCTCTGCCTACCTCTTGCTCGCTCCCTTTGACTTTACCCTCAAGTAAGGTCTTCAATAATGTGTCATGTCTTTTAATGTGTCCAACGTATTTTATTTGCCTGATCTTTATTTCTCTTAGTAGTTCGCTCTTCATAGTAAGTGTTTTTAGTATTTCTTTGTTTGTTTCTTCTCTTCCCATGATGTTCTCCCTATTCTTCTACTTGTTAAGTAACAAGTTTGCCGAAGTAACATACTGTCAGAAGATATCCGACAAGGTGGAAAGTGCCGAAGTAACAAACTGTCAGAAGATATCCGACAAAGTGGAGAGTGCCCAAGTAACAAACTGTCAGAAGATATCCGACAGAGTGGAGAGTGCTGAAGTAACACACTGTCAGAAGATATCCGACAGAGTGGAGAGTGCTGAAGTAACACACTGTCAGAAGATATTCCGACAAACTGGAGAGTGCTGAAGTAACAAACTGTCAGAAGATATTCCGACAAAGTGGAGAGTGCTGAAGTAACACACTCTCAGAAGATATTCCGACAAAGTGGAGAGTGCTGAAGTAACACACTGTCAGAAGATATCCGACAGAGTGGAGAGTGCTGAAGTAACACACTGTCAGAAGATATTCCGACAAACTGGAGAGTGCTGAAGTAACAAACTGTCAGAAGATATTCCGACAAAGTGGAGATTGCTGAAGTAACACACTCTCAGAAGATATTCCGACAAAGTGGAGAGTGCTGAAGTAACACACTCTCAGAAGATATTCCGACAAAGTGGAGAGTGCTGAAGTAACACACTTTAAAACACTAAAAGAAGATGTGCTTATGTAAGAAACGCTATGAGCTGTCACTTGCTCACAGTTTCTTCTTCTTCTTCTGCGTTCGTTCTCAAACTCCTGCAGATTAGCAGGATGTAATCTGGAGAACGGAATGCGTTGTGTCATGGTTTACAGCATAGCTGCGATATCTGCGCCTTTCAGCTTGACACATCCGATTTCAGTATTGCTTTGGGTCACTGACCCTATATGGGATGGGACAACCAACTCCATCCCATAACCTCCTTAGTCGCCTTTTACGACATGCGTGGACGGTAAACAGTGTTGCTATTCTTTGCTCCCCTTTCGGGTCCCGCAACAGACGGGTGTCTTGTTCACAGCCAAACGGATTATTTCGCCGTCATCATCAAAGACATATACATACAGACAGAAAGACAGAGACATATACGGCCATAACAGACAAGAGGCACTCCGTACCAGCTAAGAGATTGACAGCAATCAAAGTCAGAGTTACCACTTTCATTTCCTTTACATATTTCAGGAAGGGAAGAAAAACCCGGGACAATGCAGAATCACACGGAACAAGATGGAACGTCGTGTATTCCAGGAAAAAAAGGAAATGAGATTTGATAGAGAGAATTAAAAAAACACTATAGCAGAGATGGATGATGGGTTAGTTGAAAGGAAGAAAAAGTCCTAATAACAGAACGAGAATCCAGACAATGCTCCTCGGGGAGTACTCAGTAAGTGGATTGGAAGTGTGGAACAAACATATTGAAACCTTTTCTGTTGGTAGAACTTCTACTTAAATCCTCTACACGTGACTGCTTCTTGGCATCAACATAGAAATATTTATGTTTGTTACTTATATATATATATATATATATATATATATACATGAATGGATATTACTTATGATTTAAAGATGTCTATATCAGGTGATGGGAGTAGCGTTAGCGCAGTGGTTAGCGCACTGGCTTCGCATATGAGTGGTCCTGGGTTCATTCCCCAGTTGAGGCGGAAATGTTTTCAGATCGCAACGGCTCCCAGGTCGACCCAACCTTAAATGGGTACCGGATTAATCTGGGAAGTAAATACTGTGAGGGAGAGGAGATGGCTACCGCCCTCATTTGCAGAGCCTGTGAAATGTGAGATCGCTAACATCTCACACCCCTACGTCATTAATAAATGCTATGGGTTACTTTACTTTTTATATCAGGTGATGCATTCTTCCAGAACGTAGTCTTTTTTTATGGATCTTCTACACTCAGATTCTTGGCGAGTTGACCTGCAGCAGTCAAGGGAATGTTTAAACAATTTGAGATGTCTCTTGACCATCGTCGTTATGGGGAGACCTTAACCCTGCTTCCAGGACCCATACCTTCCATTATTAATTTTTCCATCATGTTTCATCTATTTGTATGGCCAAGAAATCTCTGCTTTCTTATTCTAAACGTTGTTTACGAGCCAACCATCTTCAGCGTGTAATGTTCTTATCACTTCCTGATTAGTCTTTTCTTTTTTTTTCTTTTTTTTCTGTTAATGGTATTCTCAACATTCATCCTTAGCATCTTATTTCGAAGGCAGCTCTTCATTAACCTCCTCTTGGCTTAGTAGATTAATTCTAAGTTTTACAAAATGTCAATACGTTTTTAAACAAGCAGAACTGTAGGAGATATTAGAAGATAGTTTAATACACAAGCGACTGATATAGGGTCTCCCTTCTGACATTCTGTTGGGGTTTACTCACTTATCCTAAGGTACTAGCGTTCTAATCCGCTAGACAGATGGGATTTCCTGTTGTTGCTGACAAGACACTCACGTGTTAACACGTGAGACAGCGAGTACATAATTGTGACAGAAGACATAAGTAAGAAATTA
>CM067309.1:17929977-18079977 GCA_034231615.1 Meghimatium bilineatum
AATTGAATTAATCCCACGGATGTGTCGGGCCATTGGTGCAAATAAAACTGCGACACAACGCATTTCCATTCTTTGGACTACATCCTGCTGTAAATATAATAAGATCATGGTCCTGCTACAAGGAAGATCCAGCGGGAGTTTGAGAATAAACGCTGAAGAAGAAGAATTATCAGTGTTTCTAGTTCTGATAGTGCCATGTTTCAGGACAAATTAGATTTGGGGACAACCATTCTGGGGACAACTGCTCTGGGGACCGCCGTTCTCTGATGACGCTCGTTTTGGCGACTCTGGTTATAAGGACAAACGTTTTGATGACCTTCGTGGCCTTGACTAATGTGTTCTCTGTTTTATTTTCATCTTATTACCATGGTCTAATTTTGAGGATATTAAAACTAATGAGACACTAGTTTTAAAGTAGATGTCTTTCTATCATATACGGTTTTCTTATAATTGCATTATTTCATATACGATTTTCTCATAATTGCATTATTTCATATACGATTTTCTCATAATTGCATTATTTCATATACGATTTTCTCATAATTACATTATTTCATATACGATCATCTGTGTGGATAAATTTGAATACTTAGGAGCAAACATCAACGGTGCAGGACACTGCATGGCAGAAATAAGGAAGAGATTGGCAATGGCATATTGCAAAATAACACGGCTGAAAAACATATGGAAAAACAACAAAATAGAAACGAAAGTGCTAATGTTACGAACTTTTATTTTTCCGGTTGCAACATACGGCTGTGATACATGGACTCTAAGTAAAACAGCGGCAAAGAGGATCAACGCCTTCGAGCTGAAATGCTACAGAAAGATACTTAGAATATCATGGAAGGATAAAATCAGAAACTCAGATATAAACACACTGAATATTCCAGAGTGTTGGTTACTAAACACAATAACACAAAGAAAACTACGCCTGTTTGGTCATATAAAGAGACATACCTGTTTAGAAAGACAAATAATGGAGGGAAGAGTGCCTGGGAAGAGGAGAAGGGGCAGACCAAGAAGACGATGGACTGACGACATTAATGATAACATGAATACATCGCTAGAAAATGGAAGCCACATCGCTCAAGACAGAGAGAGGTTCAGAGAGTTCATTGGGAAGACAACGTTCTGGAAGGAATACGTCACATGACACATATACGATTTTCCCATAATTGCAGCATATATCGCAAATTCAGCAAACATCACATCTATTGCAAATAATAATAGCCAGTAGATGCTATAGCTAGATTGCATACTTTAAACAAACTACATAGCCAGAGTTCACAGCTAAAACAATCTGAACAGCTATAGTTAAATCATAGCTAAATCGAATTCTATAGCTAGATTTCATTGCTAAAACAAATTTCATAGCTAGATTGCAAACTAAAACAAATTCCATAGCTAGATTCCACAGTTATTTACAGCACGTTTTATGACTATATTTCATAACTGCGACAGGATCCATAATTACCTTGGGGTACATAGCTATAGTGGATTCCTTAGTTAAAATATACTATATAGCTACACATATTTTCATAACTACAACATATTCCACAGCTACAACATATTCCATAGCTGCAACATATTCCATAGCTACAACATTTTCCATAGCTACAACATATTCCATAGCTACAACATATTCCACAGCTACATATTCCATAGCTACAATATATTCCATAGCTACAACATATTTCCATAGCTACAACATATTCCATAGCTACAACAAATTCAACAGTCTTTACATATTATTTTCTGCGTATCTTTCAGCAGAACTTTAAGTTAAAGTTGAAATAACATTTTTTTTTAAACAGACTAAGTAAATATACAAGTGGATAAAAAAAAAAGCCAAATCAAGTCTACAGTTTCAAGGAAGATAATTTGTGGAGAAAAAAAATTAAAGGTTGGAGCTTCCATTAGATATTTCATGTTATTTATAAACATAATTCTTGTTATTTCATATCCTGATTTCTTTTTGTGACTCATTCCAGTTCGTTCTATATTTTATATAAGAGTTATAGCCATATAAAGCCAGCTGCTTTTAAATGGAAACCTGAAACTTTCAAGATGAAACTTGATTCCTGTGATATTCTGCATGTATTTACATTTGTAAAAACAATTTTTTGCCCAATAATGTAGTAAATACAAAATTGTACAACATTTGTACAAACCACATTTTCTTACATAATGGAGTAAATTTTAGCACAAATTAAAAGCGGGCAGTCAAGAATTTTAGGTCATGTGACGAGAAAAGCAAAGCTTGAACATTTAGTAACCACAGGAAAGATCAAGGGGAGAAGATACATGGGACGACAATGAGAGAAGTTGCTGGGTCACAAATCGAAATATTCGATTTTGATATCATTTTAGTTTACTTATTCATTTAGTTTTTTTGCCAAAAAAACTTCCCAAACCACACAATATAGAAAAATCGGTACCACACCCATAGCAAAATGTATATATAACTAACAAATATTTGTTTACATACCTGAACCTAACACACTTGAAATATCCAGTAAACATATTTTTATCATGGAAAGCGTTTCACATACAACCTTACATGACAGAGGGTTAAGTTAAATGTGTCACGAAAAGACCTACAAATGTTTTCCGTTATTATTCCCAGAACCTTGTCAGAAAAAAAAATAAACTGCATACACCATGCCGATCACATCTATACTAGTCCATCTTTTCTTATTTGTAATCAAGTGATAAAATACCGGAGTTGGGATAGACAACCAATTTAACATGGTGATATACATATGATATGATGACAATGGGCAAACGGTAAGGAGAGAAGCGAAGAGAAGATGGGAGAAGCGAAGAGAAGATGGGAGAAGCGAAGAGAAGATGGGAGAAGCGAAGAGAAGATGGGAGAAGCGAAGAGAAGATGGGAGAAGCGAAGAGAAGATGGGAGAAGCGAAGAGAAGATGAGAGAAGCGAAGAGAAGATGGAAGAAGCGAAGAGAAGATGGGAGAAGCGAAGAGAATATGGGAGAAGCGAAGAGAAGATGGGAGAAGCGAAGAGAAGATGGGAGAAGCGAAGAGAAGATGGAAGAAGCGAAGAGAAGATGGGAGAAGCGAAGAGAATATGGGAGAAGCGAAGAGAAGATGGGAGAAGCGAAGAGAAGATGGGAGAAGCGAAGAGAAGATGGGAGAAGCGAAGAGAAGATGGGAGAAGTACAAGTACATAGACATACAATGGGAAAAGGAATGAGAGGATGACTTGAGTTTTTGCCCATTCAACTGCTTTTAACTCTTTCATGACGTAATTATTCCCAGGGTTTGGATGTAATTAATTTTAGGCTAAATTTTTGGACCGTAATATGATTTAGGCGCAAGCTTCCTGAAGACAAAGTATTAGCTATGGAAGGTCATATAAGGTATAAAAAGAAAGATAACGAAATGTGGATTCCACATACAATATACAATATAAGAATTGTAACAACAAAATTCAAAATGTACACCACAAACAGGGATGTTAGATGAACAGAAATTTTGTGGTTGTGCATTTTGTTCTACTCACCAATGTTTGCTAAATGTTTGAACTCTCTTGCTAGTGAAACAATGAATCTATTGTGCTAGTTTTAGGAAAGTTGAACATACCTTGTTTGAATTTTAATTTGAAAGAAATATGTTACGTATCTAAATCACACAGTAACAATAAAGCCATTTCGTGATTTTAGTTTTATTCTAGGTTTCCTTTCATTAGCCAGATTTCTAAATGTTAAACAGCTAAATAAGTTAATACTAATTCATTTACGATCCAAACAAAGCAAATATAGATGGCATACATATAAGACAGATATATCGTGGGTACGTCCGGAAAAGGGGGGTCGGTCGTTCCCATTATATCGTGTTTACGTACGGAATGAGTTACATTAATTTTATCATAGTTTTGTAAAATAACAGTTAGGTCTATAGTTAATTTCTGCTTTTATAAAACATGTCAGGTGATAATATGTAAGCAATAAAACAATTATGTGCCAGTACGCGATAATCTCCTTGCTGACCTACGTTACTATTTTTAGCAGGAAACAAGTGTCCAAAACCATATCTCTTTGTATATCTCACTATTTCAAAAAGTCACTTTATATTGACGAGACATTTCAAAGTCACTTTATATTGACGAGCCATTTCAAAGTCACTTTATATTGACGAGCGATTTCAAAAAGTGACTTTTTATTGACGAACGATTTCAAAAAGTGACTTTTTATTGACGAGCCATTTCAAAGTCACTTTATATTGACGAGCGATTTCAAAAAGTCACTTTATATTGACGAACGATTTCAAAAAGTCACTTTTTATTGACGAGCCATTTCAAAGTCACTTTATATTGACGAGCGATTTCAAAAAGTCACTTTATATTGACGAACGATTTCAAAAAGTCACTTTATATTGACGAGCGATTTCAAAAAGTCACTTTATATTGACGAACGATTTCAAAAAGTCACTTTATATTGACGAGCGATTTCAAAAAGTCACTTTATATTGACGAACGATTTCAAAAAGTCACTTTATATTGACGAACGATTTCAAAAAGTCACTTTATATTGACGAGCGATTTCAAAAAGTCACTTTATATTGACGAACGATTTCAAAAAGTCACTTTATATTGACGAGCGATTTCAAAAAGTCACTTTATATTGACGAACGATTTCAAAAAGTCACTTTATATTGACGAACGATTTCAAAAAGTCACTTTATATTGACGAACGATTTCAAAAAGTGACTTTATATTGACGAGCGATTTCAAAAAGTCACTTTATATTGACGAACGATTTCAAAAAGTGACTTTATATTGACGAACGATTTCAAAAAGTCACTTTATATTGACGAACGATTTCAAAAAGTGACTTTATATTGACGAACGATTTCAAAAAGTCACTTTATATTGACGAACGATTTCAAAAAGTGACTTTATATTGACGAACGATTTCAAAAAGTGACTTTATATTGACGAACGATTTCAAAAAGTGACTTTATATTGACGAACGATTTCAAAAAGTGACTTTATATTGACGAACGATTTCAAAAAGTGACTTTATATTGACGAACGATTTCAAAAAGTGACTTTTTATTGACGAGCCATTTCAAAGTCACTTTATATTGACGAGCCATTTCAAAGTCACTTTATATTGACGAGCCATTTCAAAAAGTCACTTTATATTGACGAACGATTTCAAAAAGTGACTTTATATTGACGAGCCATTTCAAAAAGTCACTTTATATTGACGAGAGACCGCTTTAAATTTTCACTAGACTTTTTACTGGCTGCAACAAGTTCATGCAATTAATGTGTATAACGATCTATCTATTCGCGGAAACTCTTTGTTGCCTTTCAGCTTCAAAGGGTAGAATAGTATTCTGCAGACGACCCTCTTATGTGCTGAGTATATTGTGAAATTTGTCGCCTATTTTATTTCGGTCGTCCTTCGTTTTCGTGGTCGGCCTCTAGGTCTGCTTTTGTTGTATCTTGAGACTAACGGGAATTGAATTACTGTGTGTAGCATAGCTTGCTGTGGTATGATGTTTGTTGGTAGTCTGCTGATGTGTGTAGCATAGCTTGTTGTGGTATGATGTTTGTTGGTAGTCTGCTGATGTGTGTAGCATAGCTTGCTGTGGTATGATGTTTGTTGGTAGTCTGCTGATGTATGTAGCATAGCTTGTTGTGGTATGATGTTTGTTCGTAGTCTGCTGATGTATGTAGCATAGCTTGCTGTGGTATGATGTTTGTTGGTAGTCTGCTGATGTGTGTAGCATAGCTTGTTGTGGTATGATGTTTGTTGGTAGTCTGCTGATGTATGTAGCATAGCTTGCTGTGGTATGATGTTTGTTGGTAGTCTGCTGATGTGTGTAGCATAGCTTGTTGTGGTATGATGTTTGTTGGTAGTCTGCTGATGTATGTAGCATAGCTTGCTGTGGTATGATGTTTGTTGGTAGTCTGCTGATGTGTGTAGCATAGCTTGTTGTGGTATGATGTTTGTTGGTAGTCTGCTGATGTATGTAGCATAGCTTGCTGTGGTATGATGTTTGTTGGTAGTCTGCTGATGTGTGTAGCATAGCTTGTTGTGGTATGATGTTTGTTGGTAGTCTGCTGATGTGTGTAGCATAGCTTGTTGTGGTATGATGTTTGTTGGTAGTCTGCTGATGTGTGCGAACCATTTGATATGTTGCCTCTTGATGTATTCTAAGATTGGGGTTGTGCCGGTTTTTTGTCGGATGTCCTAATTCCTCACCCTGTCTCTTAACGATATTCCTAGGATTCTGCGTAAGCATGCCATTTCAGATGTCACAAGCGTACGTTTGTTTTGTGCTGTCGTTGTCCATGTTTGGCATTGGTAGCACAACGTTGGCATAGAAATCGTTTATGCATAGTGTTATTTTGGCGTTTATGAATAGTGTTATTTTGGTGTTTAAATCTACATTTTTGCTTCTGAAGATTGGCGTCATTTGCCCTAGGGCTTGGTATGCTATACTACATCTATTGTGTATTTCTTTGCTGGTTCTTGCCGTCTGTTGTTATATTACTTCCTAGGTATGTGAATTCTGTCACTTTGTTAAGTCTGTTGTTTTCAATATATATATTGGTGTTTCTTTCTGTTCTTCCTATCTTCATTACTTCGGTCGTTTCTATATTTATCTTCATATTAAAGGTTTGGCATGTTTGATGTAATCTGTCTATTTGTCTTTGTAGTTCTTCTTCTGATGATGCCATTTGTGCTTGGTCGTCTGCAAATAGTAGTTTGTTTAAGTTATCCTTCAGATTGTTTTCTTCCGTTGTCTTGGCTACTTTACAGATGTTATGACCAGTAGGGGGGATAGTACACATCCCTGTGTCACACCCGAGTGAATTTGAAATTGATCGGATGTACCTGCGCCTGTTCTTACTGAGCATTGACTATTGGCGTATACGCTCTGACATAGGTTTATCAGATGTTGGGGAACTCCACATGTCTGTAGTGTTATCCATAGTTGTGCTCTATCCACTCTGTCAAAAGCTTTCTCTTGGTCTACGAAAGTCAAATATAAGTCTCGGTTATGTTCTGTCGCTCTTTCTGAAAGTTGTTTGATGGCAAAGATTGCATCTGTACAGCTTTTATTTTTCCGAAAGCTCATTTGTGTTGTTGAGCCGTGGTTCAAAATATGGGCACATTCAAATCTCCAGTATCTTGCTGAAGATCTTTCTTACGTGGCTTAATAGTGAAATGCCTCTATACTTAGTGCAGTCCCTCTTACTGCCTTTTTTCTTCCAGATGGGGACAATCACAGCTGTATTCCACTCCTGTGGTGTCTTTTGTGTCTTCGATATCACATTGCACAGTCTGTGTAGCCACTTTATACCTGTCGTTCCTAGCATTTTTTATTAGTTCTATAGGTATTCCGTCTATTCCTCGTGCTTTGTTGTTTTGTGCATGTTTAATTGCGTCTTCAATTTCGGATTTCAGGATGTATGGTTCTAGGTCTTCTTCTATTGTATTTATTGATGTATTTACTTCTCCTTCCTTTAAGTCTAACAGTTGATTGAAGTAATTTTCCCATCTTTCAATGATTTCTTGGGGTCTTTTTTAGTATGTTGCCGTGTTCATCATTGATTATTTCTGTTGGTTCGTAGGTGTCTTTTTTTACTTCTCATGTTTGTATTTTCTTGTAGAACATCTTTTGTGCATTTTATCTATCATTGTTTAACATTTCTCCATATTCTTGCCATGACTTAAAGTTTTGCAGTTTTGATGATTTTTTTGGTGTTAATCTTTGCTGTTTTGTATGCTAAGTAATCTTCATGTGTTTTGCTTATTGCTCATTTCTTGTATTTTTACTTTTTATCTTTCGCTGCTTTCTTTACCTCTTCTGTCCACCAAGCTGTTATCTTTGGTTTCGTGCCTTTGTGGTGTTTATATCCACATGTATTTCCTGCTGTTTGAATGATGGCATTTTTGAAATATTTCCATTCTTCTTCTGTGTGCTAGTTACTTATATTAATATCATCTGCAAGCGCTGCACCATGACACATCTAGGTGAGGCTGGTAGGAGCCCCTCCTCAGTATCAAACACCATTCGGGCTATCCTGTGGATGTTAGTTTCAACAGCACAGGCCATCGTGGCGCCCAGGATATTCAGATGACTGCCATCAAAGCATGCTTCTCCGACGACCGTACCCGGCTGGCGCTTGAGAACCGCTATATATATGAATTCGGCACTCTGAAACCCTTGGGTATGAATGAGCGCATGACATATGTATAATATCGGGTTGTTCCGTCATCTCTCGGTCTTGTTTTAACATGTATTCAGCTTTGTTTTTGTATACTTCCTATTTCTGTTCATTTTCTGTTTGTGTCACATTTGACCTCATTTCTATCACTTCGACCAACTTACTACATGTGAACGGAAGTTGTGTCGTCCCTACTTGTTGTTTTTGATTTATTTTTGATTTATATGTGTTTGTGATCCGTGATAAAGGCCTTTCGGCCGAAACGTCGATTTGTGTGTGTGTGTGCCTATGAGTGTTTCGTACAATTAGCAAAACTTCATTACCTTGTTTGAAGCTTCACCTATTGGATTTCAGTTGTGCGCAGTCAGTACATACTTTCGATGAATCGGTAAGTCCTTCTAGTGCAATGACCACATGCCGTTGTTTACAGCAGTTTTTTCAACTATCAATACAATTAAAAATCTGTATATGTTGTTAAGCTTTCAGACTATTCAACGTATACTTATTGTTTCTTTTCTTTATCACTTCATTTACAAACATCGACGAGGCTAGTTCATTTGCAGCTTAGATTATATTCAGCTGGTGTATTTACAAGAGTTCGTTCTCACAAATTCTGTACTTGTTCGGTGTATATTGCCTGCAGCATAATTCTGTTGTGGGCATGTGGATTAATGTCTGTGTACGACTAACTAAGCTTGAAAATACGGTTACCTTTTCTCTCGAGACATGGTGTCGTCTGTCGAGATCGAGTCTTGTCAGAATGTTTAGTTTGAGCAATACTGGGAATCTTGTCAGAATGTTTAGCTTGAGCAATACTGGGAATCTTGTCAGAATGTTTAGTTTGAACAATACTGGGAATCTTGTCAGAGTGTTTAGTTTGAGCAATACTGGGAATCTTGTCAGAATGTTTAGTTTGAGCAACGCTGATTCTTATTTACAATACTTGATTTCTTCATTAGAGATTTAAGATGATGTCACTGGTAGATGTATGTGTTATTTTAACTCAAGATGATATCACTGATAGATGTATTGTTATTTTAACTCAAGATAGGGTGCAAAGGGAACGCATTGCTCTAGGCGGACCCAGGGTTAGCAGATAACCAAGATCCCAAATGTACCTCCATGCGGTACACCCTGGAAACAGAAATACAGCAGCTCGAGTTGGTTCTGGCCAAATCATTTGGGGATCGTGTCCGAGAATGTGGAGGTAGCAGATGGAAAGAGATGTGACTGCATGAGAGACAGACAACATCTCCGACACCATTTGCATCACCACATACAGTGGCACTGTCGACATACAGTGACGCTGAACATTGGAGGGCAGGCCAATGTAAAAGGTACGTGGAGATTGATGGCATGTCTAGAGACTAATAGATGTCATACTGAGTACAATGACACAATGAAAGGCAGAACAGCGCCAGAGGGCAGCGGGAACTGCAAATAGAAAGGAAAAAGTTCATAGGAAAGGGGAACTACAAGCTCTGTTAGCTCGAGACGAATTTCTAGTTACCTGTGCTCCTTATAGGCAGATACCCATACCCAATCATGGGCGTTCGGGAAAGCAAGAATACCTAACCCAACTCTAACGTCGAGCCTTCCTAAACCGGAAATAAGCTCGCGAAGAGAAAGGGATCCGTACCCGATGGGCTTAGGCAGAAAAGGGACAACGATGGCAGCCCTAGCCCAACTCTACAGTCAAGATTTCCTATACCGGAAATAACTTGCAGAGAGAAAGGGTTCAGTAACTGATGGGCTCAGGCACAAAAGGGACAACGATATTAGCCCTGGCCCAACTCTACTGTCAAGCTTTCCTATACCGGAAACACACTTGCAGAGAGAAAGGGTTCAGTACCTGATGGGCTCAGGCGTTATTGGGACAAGGTTACTCAGTTCTAGAACGCCTTGCTCTCAAACGCATGGTGTGAGGCTCGAACTTGGACGAGGGTTCACGATGTCTGTGAACGACGCCTCGGGTAGAAGGGCGAACGAGCCAGGGTCCAACTCATCAGACGAGTTCTTCCTCATACGAAACCAGGCTTACGGATGAGAAACGGTTCAGTACCCGATGGACACAGGCAGAGTACGTCCAATTGCACGAGATAGGTTCATAGACAGTGGAACACCTCGTACCAGATAGAACGATGAAGAAGAAGAAGAAGAACTCAAGATGATAACACTGGTAGATGTATGTGTTATTTTAACTCAAGATGATAACACTGGTAGATGTATTGTTATTTTAACTCAAGATGATAACACTTTTTAGATGTATTGTTATTTTAACTCAAGATGGTAACACTGGTAGATGTATTGTTATTTTAACTCAAGACTAACGTCAACAATGCCATCCGTTACTCTTCGTGGGCAATGTTGTTTTTCCTAATAAAAGCCTTTTAGTAGAAATATATTATCTTTCTTCCTCTTCACGGTTCTCCAGTCGAATTAAATCGTTGATACCGATGTCATCAATAAGCATGTATTGTGGCCATGAGCTCCGAGACATGGCAACATAAGCTTGTCCGTCGATCTCATTTTCCCTGATCTGTGGGTGAGGATAAGTGCGGTCCGTAGAGAACACTTCACACAGATTTCAAAATGCGCACTGAACCAATACGGAGACGGAATCATCAGCCGTTATACCCTGCGATATTTAATCTGATATCACATACCCATATATCCTTGGCCAATATAAGAGTAAAACAAGTAACAGTTCAAATATCTTGGTAGTATTTTTACAGAAAATGGAAGCCTTGATAGAGAAATAGAGATGAGATGTCAAAAGGCAAATGCAGTAACATACCAACTGTCATCATTACTTCTACACCCCAAGATCGAGATGGAAGTTAAGAGACAAATGATCTACAGTATATTCCTACCAACACTGTGTTACTAGTGCCAAACCTGGTCTCTCTCATCTTCACATTACAGAAAGATAGTGACATGTGAGATGAAATGCTTGAGGAAAGCTGCCGGGGTCACCAGGCTTGATAGATTACGAAATGAATATATCAGGGAAAGAATAGGTATAATATCTTGTACAGATTACATAGAGAGAGAACAGATCAAGTGGTTTGGCCAAATTATGAGAATGCATCACGAAAAGTTGCCCGTACACGCATATAACCAAATGAGATCAGGGTACAAAGCCAGAGGAAGACTACGGAAAAGATGGATAGAAAACGTCAGGGACATCCTGTACAGACACGGTCATAGCACAGCCGAGGACACACATCTGGCTTTAGAACGCAAGCTCGAGCTCCAATCACCACTACGCTTAACGGCAAGAGTGGATCACAAACCACCTGGGGAAAGACAATAGACAATCACATACCCTGAAGCATACCCTGGGAGCTTGAAGAGCAGACTTGAGCACCTGCAGACATGACCAGTATGCGAATAGGATAATCTGCATATCTAATATCTAAGCTTTAACAGAGCCGTTTCCGATGGCAATCATATTCTTCGTGTTTGTCGTAGAGTGGACAGTTCTGTCAAATATGTTCTATATTTTCTGGAGATTGTTCACACAGGCAGATATCTGTATTAACTACTTCAAATATTCTGCACATATGTTGCTTGATCTGTAATCTGTTATCTGATCTGTAATCTGTTATCTGATCTGTTTCAATATAAAAATGACTTCAATTCTTCCATAACTGTGTACAACAACATCGTGTTGGCTCGCATGAGTGAGTTGATTTCAATTTTATCGTAAACAAGTTTTTGATGAAGGATTTCATTTCTAGAACCGATACTCAAATCTTCTATCTGTCGCACACGTATCTTCGGTTTTGTGTCTAATTATTGCAGGAACAGATGTATCCTGATGTTTTATTGTCTTAGCCAACAATGCGCACTTATTGAATTGTTAGATCTGTTGTTTCTAATCATGTTTATAGAAGCATGTATTGACTATGACGCGTATCTTGTAAATACTTTTTCTTTGTCATTCCTTGCGAATTGATTGTAATTTTATTATTTGTCACACTGGTTGTTTATTTTTACCAGACTCGGAATTATTTTATCCCCGATATTTACGTGTGTGTGTGCGCGCGCGCGTGTGTGCGTGTGCGCGTGCGTGTGTCTTATACTTGCCTACTCTCTACCGTACTCTACATAATTTTTCATTATCTCTCACTCTCACAACGCATTATGTTATTCGGACTACGCCCTGCTAATTTGCAGGAGTTTGAGAATGAACGCAGAAGAAGAAAAAGAATATCTCTGACTGTTACTCAATTTTTCTCTCCATGTTCATTTATTCCTTACTCAATTTTTCTCTCCATGTTCATTTATCCCTTAGTCTATTTCTCTCCCTCACTCCTGTTGGTCAACAATTTTGCCATTGTTTGACCCCCCCCCTCACTCCTGTTTGTCAACAACTATCAAGGGCATAGATACACTCACCTCCCAGTCTTAATCACGTCACAACCCCCCCCCTCTCTAACAATAAATTTAAAAAATGTGTCGTCAAAAAAGTACTAAGCAAAAAACTACCTAATTCTATCAAAATTATGTTGAACTCTATTTCTAAAATTGTTATTAGCGTATAAACAAACATTCTTGTTGACGTCAACTTTTATCAACCCCCTTCCTTTCATATCGACAACTGTCAAACATTTTCTCACCCCCTACTCCCCTATGAGTTGTATAATTAATGGTTGCTGATCCAGCGGTCCATGGGCTCATGCCCTTTGACCCTGGTATAATTAATGGACAACCCTTTATTCAAGAATTGTTCCTAGCCCGTGTGACAAAAACTACAACAAATAGAGTTTAGTTAACAAGGAAATAATAATACTGAGTCAAATTATATGTCTATATTCTGTTTTCATCGTTGATTCTCAAACTCCCGCTGGATCTCTCTTGTCACCGAAAAATGGTCCTTCAAGATTTCCAGCAGGATGTAATCCAGAGGATGGAAGTGCGCTGTGTCGCCGTTTTATTTGCGCCAATGGCCCGGCACATCCATTGGTGTGTATCTTTGACATACTGATTTCAATAAATAGCATTTTATCATTATTAAATCATCATTCAGCAGATTTTATGTTTTAGGTGTACGTTTTTAGATAAAGGTATACATATGTTTTATATTACATTTAAACCAATACCCAACCAGGGTCGTGTCGCGGATACCTATTGGAACATCAAGACAAAAATCCCGCCATGCCTCTATGTTTCCAGTTCATTGTTTAAGTATGGAAAACATTAAGCATGTCCGGTCTTTCATGTTATCAATCTATACTTTTCCATCCTTTTCTTCTTCCACCTTCAACTGTTCAAGCAATATATGCGTGTGTGTGTTTGTGTGTGTGTGCGCGTGCGTGTGCACGCGTGATGGCCTCTTGCATCTTTACACATGGTCAGGAACCAGGTCTGTACAAAATGTCAAATGGACTATAACGTTCCCATGGCGCCCTCATATTGGGTTAAATTGTTGAGACATATAATTCCTATGTTTCACAAATTATTGTTTGTCTCGGCAGGTTTATGGATAAAGGATCTTGCCTAATTGTCCTGACCTCAAAAAGCATTATGAATAAACCGAAGTCGTGGTGACTAGATTACCAGAACCGCTACCCACATTATTTTTGTAAAGGTCTGATATAACCAAATTGTATTAACATCCGCGGTTGAAATGAATGTACCTCAAGATTAGAGGTACCGACAGGGATGAGTCATAGCCTACTACTGTTCTTTTAAGACCTATCAACAAATTAATTAGGACCTCATTCATTATGTTTTTGATAATTGTCTGGCTGTTCGTTGTTACTATTTATATACTTGGTTTCACCTAGGCTATTGTTGACATTCGACTACAAGTATATAAATAGTGACCAACAAACAACCCGACAATAATCAGAAACGTAACGAATTAGGTCCAAAATTAATCCAGTTGGAAGGTCTTATAAGTACTGTCGACGGCCACGGATGAGCCCATTCTACTATAAATGAGGTGCTGAAGCCGGCGATACTGGACCAGAACGCACACATCACCCTATTGTATCACGCTAAACGCAGAAATATGTATACACCATCACCAAACTAAAACTGACCGCTTCTCGGCTCTGTTGAGTTTAGTTACTAGGGGAATAAAATTTCAATACGTTTGAAAACAAGCAGAACCGCATGAGATGCTAGAAGATTGTTTACTATACCATCTACTTCATTAGGGTCTCTAGCCTGATTTTCTTTAGGAATTAACTTCTTTAGCCTGAGGAGCTATCGTGCTAACATGGTAGGCAGGTAGGCAGATGAGATTTTCTTGTAGGGGTTAACCCGCTTAGCCTAAACACTCCCGTGCTAACCCGTAAGGCAGTGGGTGTATAAATAATATATATATGCGTGTATCTCTAGATGAAGAAGAGATAAACCGGTGACACTTGTGAAATTTAGCACTTCAAATTTTCATAATAAAGCTACAAAACTAAGGCTAAATAAAAAGAAAAAATATGTGTTAACCTGTGATATCAACCTTTCTCCCATACTTATCTCTGACTCGCCCACTCACTCTTCATGATTCTAAACTTTTATACCTACCACCTGTTCTACAGCAGTCTTGCAATAAACATGCAGCAAGCATTAACAACTTATCAAATATCGAAGGTCTTTCCGCCCGAAACGTTAGATATTTTTTTTCCTGTTATATCTCGGAGATAACTACAACTTTCCTTCAAAAGATAGTTCTCGAAAAGTAGAAAATTTCACATTTATTTTTTCAAGAAAAATCATGCAGGAAACAGGATTTGAAGCGGGTCCACTCAGATGGCACACACTCGCCTCGCAACTTAAATCAACACGTTTTCCATCTTCTACCACGAAACGTGTTGACTCAAATTGCGAGACAAGTGGGTGCCATCAGAGCGGATCTGGTTCAAATTACAGTTTGCTGCATGATTTTTCTTTATTAATAATTCCTCGTTGTATTTTGTTGTTCATTCATTTTATCAACAAGCATGACATCTTGACGTGACTCATAGAAATGATTTCTGTAGCAGTAATTTTACAGTAAAATCCCAGTATAACAACTTGGTCTGGATCGACGAATTATATATGTAATAGCAGAACTTCGCTATATACAATGCAAACATTAAATATACTGTCCCCCCACCCCCAAAAATAAAAATAAAATTAAAAAACGCAACATTATTTCAAACGTGTATCAAAATTTTATTTTACAGAATTACTGTTTCAATTGGTATGAAAAAAGCTTTCAGATTTCAACTAAACAAAACCCGTCTCTAGTCATTCTCAACGGTCCATTGACTTTGCTAGTTCGACCTCTGCAGTCGGTTCTGACGATGGCGGTCCGTAAAAACTGACGTGCAGGTCTAGGCCAATTACCAGCATAGTACAGACGGTTTCTGACTGTTTGATTTGAAATTCTACGAGCTGCAGGCATTGCGTGGATCGTGGAGGACACAGAAGCAAATCGATTCCTGAGGTTACGCAGCCGTATGAAGCTGTCTTCGGCAGGAGTTGTGCATTTGGGTCTTCCTCTTCGCGGCCGGCTTGCGACTGAACCAATTTATTGAAATCGCCTCCAAAAGGCGACTAATGGTGATTCTAACCACATTAAATTGTCTGACCACTACACATTGTGTTTGTCCAATTTGTAAGCGTCAAATGATGATGCATCCTTGTTCTGCAATGAGATGAGTCATCCTTGCGAATGTAATCGACTGAACTTATTCGAGGACTGTCAATATTTTATATGCATTCAATAATATGATCAGAGTTAAGTGTTGAGTATATTTCATGGGATTCTCATGAACCTGTCACGAGTTATTGTCAAAATATTGTTTTGACTATTATCTCTTTCATGACCTCACGAATAATGAGGTGTGTACAATTCATGTAACCACAAGAAGTTAATGACCAGGTGGACACAGTTGATATGTTGAATGATGTCCAATCAGCGAATATATGTTACATCATCATCAAATATCGTCTTTGCAACGAAGGTTGGCTGCAACAGATCTCCAACATCCCCTGCCTCTTGTTTTGATGGTGCACTCTGCTAGGCTGTTACCTGACCAGCTTGTGGTGTTACTCTCCCATTTGTATATCTGTCTACCTCTTGGTCGCCTCCCTTTGACTTCACGCTCAAGTAAGGTATTCAACAAGTTGTGAATAAAATCTTTTACAAAAGTAACTTTTAAAAAAGTTGCGTTTTTATTTGTAATTGGATATGTAATAACAGAACTTCGCTATATACAGTACAAACATTGAATAATAAACATTATTGAGGATTTTGAAAATTGTTGTTATATAGGGATACTCGTTATAGAATGTTGCGCAATAGAGGGATTCTTCAGTAGTATGTTATCCATGTTGCTTCTGCTCTATTCTCCCAGTAGACTTGACCAGTGGTTCTTGTCGTGTGTCATATGTCTCCTTTTGGGTCACAGATATTTGAAATGCGGTCACAGAAAAAACAGTTTAATATGGAAGTCTCTGTCCCGTCTATGGAGTTATTGATTCGAACAATAATCCACAAAGATCTTCGAAAACTTCACTTTGTAAACTGGACTTCGCGGACGGTGTTTGAATCCCCGACCTCTTAAGCTCCAGTCGCAAGCTACACAACTAGGATCTTCAAAATAAAATCATGAACAGGGTTTTAACCTTCACGGGAAGATCCAATCGTATTACGAGTTCGACGATGTAACCACTCGGCCTTCGTGACATGTGAAATAATGACAAAGACTCGACAATCTGGGGTTTAAAGTAAACGTCAACTGTCTGGCATATCTCTTACTTCCTTGGAGTTCCTATCATCGTCACCATTATCATTATAATCATGACATAAAACAGATGAAAAATTAATCATGATTATATAAAGCATAGATCAAAATCACATTAACCATTCTTCTTCTTCTTTCCTTTCTCTTTTACCATGTACGGGTGTCGAGGGAGATACAATGTTCTTGTTATCGCTTTTCTGGCAGCTTCAGATAATGTTATTTGTTGCTCGTGTAATGTATCTTTGATGATGTCAATCCAGCGTACTCTAGGTCTACCCTTGGCTCTTCTTTCTGCTACCCTCTCTTCATATATGCTTAATAAACTAAGGAATCACACGGCATTCTTTCCAGATGACCAAACCATTGTATCTGTTGGTTTTGTATGTATTGTAGAATTGATATGACACCCACTATTTCTCTTATGACATCGGTTCTAATTATGTGTCTTCTGGTCACTCCTGTGGCTTTTCTCAGACATCTCATCTCTGTTGTAACCAGTCGCTGCCCGCTATTGTTGGAATGTTCTCCACATGAATTTGATTTTAGCGAATTACTTGTTATGAACAGAATAAAACATTCACAGCGCTAAAGTTAATTCATACATAAAGGAAACAAATATATAAACTTTAAATCAAATTTATATCAAATGTAGCCATTTCTTACTGCTAACAGAATTACCCAAAAAAGCTGTAAGATTTATATTGCAAGGACACCTAAAATTAGTTATAGAGGATTTCGAAGTCGTTGTGATTACGTTTGATTCCAGTAGGTGTTGTATTCTGAAATAAAACTTCATGTTAACTGTCAGTGTGTGGCGCATGGCTGATATGTTAGAGCGTTAGTCACACTATTAGTGAGGTATTGAGTTCGATTCCAGGTAAGGACTGGGTATTTTTTCATGTTTATCACACAGCTACAAAATCCCTCCCTGCAACTCCGTAACGGGAAACATGCAGTATTAAAGTTGCAGTGTTAAACATGACAGTTATCTGTCATTATTCTTCTTGCCAAGGAGTAATGATATGTTATGAAGCTGTTCTAATGTCCAAGCTGGTAATCAAGTTTCCTGCTATCAAGATTACAAGTCTGGACTCAGGTTTCCGTTGAAATAAAATCAAGGTATTGGTCACATTGTCTTGAACCGAATCTGTTATAGAATTTAGTTCCCGTGGGGTTTTCTTGAGAACCACGTTAAATAGTTTGCGAGATTTTGAAATCTATTTCTTGTTTTAGAAGGAGTACTGGTTGAATAGAAGCTGCCGAGATAGATCAGTTTAGTCTTGCATTGATTGGTCAGATTTGATGTTGACGTCATCAGTCTTTGGACGGTAATGTCTTTGAGTTTAAATAGTCGATGGTGATTTATTAGTGAGATCAAACATTCCATAGAGGTAATGTCTTTTTGTGAAGCAGACGAGGACGGTAAGATTTTTAGACCTAGAAATCGATAACAGTACTTCTTTAAGATCAAGTCGAGCGAGTGCTGTGCTGTGTTTGTCTAAAAGTTGTTTTTTCCTCAATGCCTGAATGATATCTAATTCAGCTACAAAGCCGCATTCTACAAAACACTCTTGATAAGAAACTTCATGATTTTTTTTTTGTATGTCCGTAGTGCCAGATAATGTGCGATATACTGCTAAACTTTGTGTGCGACACTCTTCCTCGAGGAAAGCGGCCGCCCAGACGAGCAGCTTAGAAAGAATGTTAACAGCGAGGGTTTTTTTTTTTTTTTTTAGATCAATTATGAACATTGAGTAATATCAGAATTCAAGTATGAACATTGAGTAATATTAGAGATATTACGTTCGGGTGACTTTGTGTGAACGGTTTGAATGGTTTGACGAAATCCCATCTTTTTTGGGAGATGCGGTTAGTCAAGTACGGAAGAACGTGTGTGCAATTGTTGATATGCGATTTGGTACCGTTGAACGGACTGGTTCAATTCCAGTTAGTCTCAATAATTAATATCAGAGATCAAGTTTGAAAATTTATTTGAGATTACTTAGACAAGGACTGCTCGTAGCGTTTCTGAGATTAAGTGGACAGGACGGTTTTGGTTTTGATATTATTGTTCATAGGCAAGGGATATATTTCACATGAGATTATTGTAAGCAGAAACACGCGATAATATATATGAGATTATTATATGTAGACAAGGGTGATAATCTTTATGAGATTAATAGATGTAGACAAGGGTGATAATCTGTATGAGATTATTAGATGTAGACAAGTGTGATAATCTTTATGAGATTAATAGATGTAGACAAGGGTGATAATCTGTATGAGATTATTATAGGTAGAAAAGGGCGATAATTTATATGAGGAGTGTATCTCATCATAAGATTGACAGGAGTGTAGTTCACCATAAAATTGACAGGAGTGTATCTCACCATTAGGGGTACATTTTACTTAACCAACTTCATAATTAAAGCAACTGAAAAAACTGTGGCACGGGGAAAACACGGAAACTAAGGTATGTTTGTTACGTACATGTGTGTTCCCAGTAGCGACCTGCAGCTGCGAAACGTGGACATTAAATAAAACTACATCCAAGAGAATAGTGGCCTTCGAAATGAAATGCTATTTAAGAGTCCTGAAAGTACCATTGACAACAGGAAAGACCAACCAAGACGTGCTAAGAAAAATCAACGTTCAAGAAGGCTGGCTTTTAAACACTGTATTAAGAAGGTAGGTTTTTTTCGGTTATGAAGAGACACAATTGCATGGGAAGTGTTGCTGGATGGGCTGATAGAAGGCAGTAGAGGCAGAGTCTAACCAAGACGTTGTTGGATGGGCTGATAGAAGGAAGTAGAGGCAGTGTCTAACCAAGACATTGTTGGATGGGCTGATAGAAGGAAGTAGAGGCAGAGTCTAACCAAGACGTTGTTGGATGGGCTGATAGAAGGAAGTAGAGGCAGAGTCTAACCAAGACGTTGTTGGACAAGAGATATTCATGAATACATACACATGTCGCTGGAGTAAGCGGGACAACTTGCCAGAGACCGCTGGTATTTCAGGAGATTCATAAGAAAGACTACGTTCTGGAAAGAATATGCCACATGACAACAACCTAACACACTCTCGTATACTTCTCCCCAAGACATTGTCAAATAGTACAAAATAAAACAGATCATGTCTCTAGAACCAGTTTGTATAATTGATATTTCTGAGGTTGTGTGTGTCGACAACGAACTCCATTATTTCTTATGGTCTTAACTTTGATATAACAAATTTGGACTAGGGTACGCGGTTGAAAGTGGTCTTCCTCATTATATGAGGTAGATTTTATTTTTATTCGCTGGAGGTCGTTTAAACAAGATTACCTGAACTACAATCTACTTTAGTGTATTTACGATCATGCACCATGATATAACCAGTGTGAACTCTCGTCCATAGTACAAGAGGGCATGTTTCACACACAAACTAGTTCTATTGTTATATATAACTATCATCCATATCTCGAATATATATATGACAGTATCACCTTACCTTCGATGACTCTTACCTCAAATATCCCCTGAACTTTTATGTCTCTTACCTCACCTCTCACTTGAACTTTGACGTTCCTTACCTCACCTCTCACCTGAACTTTGACGTACCTTACCTTAAATTGAACTTTGATGTCCATTACCTAATCTATCACCTGAACTTTGACGTCCCTTACCTAATCTATCACCTGAACTTTGACGTCCCTTACCTAATCTATCACCTGAACTACGACGTCCCTTACCTCATCTATCACCTGTACTGCGACGTCCCTTACCTCATCTATCACCTGAACTACGATGTACCTTACCTCATCTATCACCTGAACTACGATGTACCTTACCTCATCTATCACCTGAACTACGACGTCACTTACCTCATCTATCACCTGAACTACGATGTACCTTACCTCATCTATCACCTGAACTTTGACGTCCCTTACCTAATCTATCACCTGAACTACGACGTCCCTTACCTCATCTATCACCTGAACTACGATGTACCTTACCTCATCTATCACCTGAACTACGATGTACCTTACCTCATCTATCACCTGAACTACGACGTCACTTACCTCATCTATCACCTGAACTACGACGTCACTTACCTCATCTATCACCTGAACTACGACGTCACTTACCTCATCTATCACCTGAACTACGACGTCCCTTACCTCATCTATCACCTGAACTTTGACATTCTCTTCAAGAGTGGCTTTAACCAAGACAATATTTTGTAGGTCGGTGCACCAAACTGATCATTTTTCATGATGCATGAAAACAAATTGTGAAGGCAGCAGACAGACGGGATTTCAAACATCTCCATTCAGCTCGCATCTATTTGCCTCACAATTTGATGTGCTTAGGGGGCGAAAGTGTGTGTTTTTTTTTTTAAAAGTCTATCGGAGCTCCTCCAATTAGTGTTTTCTGTGCTCCGGGACCAATGTTACTCTAGACTAGCCTGACAAACAGAAAAATTGGCTTGTTGAGACGGATTTGGCCCTCGGGTCTTATTTTCCCCAAACTTAGTTTAAACTCAAATAGAAACACGGTCATTACATTATTTTTTGCTTGTCTTCATGCAGTGTCATCTCCGACACGTCTGTCTGTTATCGATGAAACAGTTTGTCTATGTCGTTTATTACTACTATCGATATTTCTGCATTTGACTTCATGCTCCGGACATTTCTTTCTGCTTCTGTTCTCAAACTATCAGGACATAGTTCAGAGAGAGGAATTTCCCCCCATACATTATCACCCCATACATCATCAACCCACACATCATCACCCCCACATATCATCACCCCACATATCATCACCCCACACATCATCATCCCCACATATCATCACCCCCACATATCATCACCTCCACAGATCATCACCGCACACATCATCACGCCACATATCATCACCCCACACATCATCACCCCCACATATCATCACCCCACACATCACCCCACATATCATCACCCCACACATCATCACCCCCACACATCATCACCCCCACACATCATCACCCCCACACATCATCACCCCCACATATCATCACCCCACATATCATCACACCACACATCACCCCACATATCATCACCCCCACACATCATCACCTCCACAGATCATCACCGCACACATCATCACCCCACATATCATCACCCCACACATCATCATCCCCACATATCATCACCCCACACATCATCACCCCCACACATCATCACCCCCACACATCATCACCCCACACATCATCACCCCACATATCATCACCCCCCACACATCATCACCCCCACATATCATCACCTCTATACATCATCACCCAGATTTCATTATCTCATACATTATGACTTTCATCGTCACCAAAGTCTAACTTACCAGCATCGTATTTGTTCTCGTACATTTTCTAGTTCCTGATATGTCGATACCATTTAAATATCCGAATACGACTTCTATTGAAAACTCAAGAACAGTACTTAACTCGACATAACATTTTCCAGGAAGTCAATCCCTCAAATAATTCACAACCGTTGTGCACCAATGACCGCGTAAAACATGACACAATCGTTGGTAGCTCACCTTCGATTAATCAAGAAATCGATTACTTTGATATAAAAATAACGCACCCCAGTTCGCCATAAGCATGTCACGTGATGAAATGTCAGAAATAGATACGTGAATAAATGCAACACTGAACCACGACTACCTACACTATAAGATTTACTGACTAATGGGAAATCGTGCTTACTTAATGACGCATTTGATTATTCTCATGATCTTCATTGGTCACTGAAGACGATACTTTACTCATCATGTGTTTTGCTGTGTTCTTGATAAAGGTCTTTTGGTCGAGACGTCTAGATTTGTGTGTATTCTATTGTGTGTTATTAGTGATTAGCAAAACTTAATTACCCTGTAACAAGTTTCGCCTGTTAGATTATAGTTTTGCTGCAGTGGTTACCCATTATTTTACTCACTATGTTACCCATTATTAATTTTCCTACAGTTAAATTAATTATTTTGAGGACTCTTCATTAATAAAAGTTGATACTCTGAATTATATCGTTTTTCGTTCAGTAAAGTAAAGTAAAATAACCCATAGCATTTATTATTGCCGTAGGGTTCTGAGATGTTAGCGATCTTACATTTCAGAGGCTCTGCAAATGAGGGCGGTAGCCTTCTCCTCTCCCTCGCAGTCTTTACTTCCCGGATTAATCCGGTAACCATTTAAGGCTGGGTCGACCTGGAAGCCGTTGCGATCTGAAAAACATTTCCGCCTCAACTGGGGAATGAACCCAGCACCACTCATATGCGAAGCCAGTGCGCTAACCACTGCGCTACGCGGCTCTTTACTTCGTTTAGTAAAGACTGGCAAACTACTGAACGTATTAATACTGCCTAGAAAATCACTACAGCTAAAAAATATTATGTTGATGGCGTCATTCGGAATATGATATGCTACTCCAAATAAACTGTTGCTAAACTCTGCTTAGGCGATAGTTGCAGGCTACTCTCAATTTGAAATACTTTGGCAGATCAATTGAGTTAATTTATCGATTATGATTGTAGTATTTGACGCCAGTCACCAACTCAATTTAATGACATCACAAAAGACATAGAGTTGTGGAGAAGCATTATCGCCTACACTGCACGGCGTGACAATTGATTGATGGATTGATTTGACGAAGGGGTTAGATAGTCAATCTCCGAACTGAACAGTTCTCCGAAATTATAACAACACACACAAATCGTGGCGTTTAGATCAAAAGGCCTTTATCAAAAACATTCGACTCGTTAGTAGCAGGGTTTTGTTTCCTGACACATATGATGGAATGGCTATATATATATATATATATATTGGCTATAGATAAAGTCAACTTTGGGGTTGTGCCTCCATATTAATGTTTATAGATCTCAGAAGGTCAGACCTCATCACTACATCCTTGTACACACCGAGGCCCTAGTCACTACAGTCATGTGTACTCCTCGAGAATCCTTCCTCTAAAAAGTGACACTATTTTACATTTCCCGTTATTTTTATTGACTGTATACACAAAGTGACAAATGAAAATTACGGGAAAAGTAAAATAACGTCACTTTAGAAGGATGGTTCTCAGTGAGACAACATGACTGTATTGATGAGATAAACGGTTCACACGAGACCAGCGCAGATTCTAGAAATGTTATTTCATGAAATTCATATTCTCCACCCCCACCCCCATATAACATAAACTAAATTCATTTCGGTTGTGATGTCCGTCAGCAAATTGTGCATCCGGACTGCTTAGAAAGCAATGGCTACTACTTAACGCAAATACTGCCAATAAAATCTCTACAGCCAAAAAATGCTAGATATATGACTACATCCTGTATAGGATATGCTACCAATTGATATCCTTGGAATTGTTTTTGGATCCTTCACCCGGAACTGCTGCCTGATTTCTTCCCTGCGCTCTACCCAGTAACTTAACTTCTATAAAGCAGACGATTTTTGGGCGTGAGCAGAAGACTAACTTTGATAATATGTCCCTGCAGTTATCACTGTATATCAGTAAACATGTTCTTAAACCCCGCAAAATTCTTCAAGAAGCGTTTCGGTTCACTCTAGCCTTTGTAGCTTCCGCGTGTTATCAACAAATATATTAGAGAAAATAAACAAATGTTAAAATTTTGTTAATACAAGATTCAAAATTCTATCTCTCTAGTGTGTAATAATAATTTGTTTATTCTTTGCAAACTGCCCCCTCCACCTAATACATGGAAACATGACTTTTAGTTCCACGAACTTAGCCAAAAGGTTAGCCACGAACTTAGCCACGAACTTAGCCAAAAACCCACCATCTGCCTTTAGATGATATTGTTTTGCAAAATATAATCATCACTCTTAAAAAAAACAAAAAACTTACCAATAATATAATTAAAAGAGAGGGAACTGCAATACAAATGGTAGACTATTTTTTTCTAGCTACCTTTAAACATTTTTTTCTAGCTAACTCTAAACTCTTTTTTTTTCTAGCTAACTCCCCCCCCCCCCCCCCAATTTACGAAAGAAGTATCAGCGGCTCTGATCCTTCATTAGAATTGAATGTATATATTATTTTGTGGAATGCACTTTCTTCCATTCTGCATCATGATTTAGAATTTAGGTTTGGCTACGTTGATTCATTATTCCGCCGAAGATTGATGTGTCGGGATATTCTCTCAAATAAAACAGCGACACAACGCATTACAATTCTCTGTACTACGTCCTGCTGGAAATCTAGTAGGACAATTGAGCTGCTACAAGAGAGATCCAGCGGGAGTTTGAGAATGTGTCATGCTACAAGAGAGATCCAGCGGGAGTTTGAGAATGTGTCCTGCTACAAGAGAGATCCAGCGGGAGTTTGAGAATGTGTCCTGCTACAAGATAGATCCAGCGGGAGATTGAGAATGTGTCCTGCTACAAGATAGATCCAGCGGGAGTTTGAGAATGTGTCCTGCTACAAGAGAGATCCAGCGGGAGATTGAGAATGAACGTCGAATAAGAAGAATAAGATTTATCATCATCAATCCCACAATGCTTCAGGTTCGTAGTAGTGTCACTCCGGAATCATCAACACAAAATCCCGTCAGGCCTGTCTGTTCAATCCCGTCATGCCTGTCTGTTCAATCCCGTCATGCCTGTCTGTTCAATCCCGTCATGCCTGTCTGTTGATTAGTTGGTTACTGATCCAGCGATCCATGGGCTCATGTCCTTTTACTTAATGCATTTAAATGGCATTATATTGCTGGAAAGTCCTTCGATTTTCGGCCCACCCCGGGACATAGCTAGAGAATAACTATCACACCTCCAGAAAGGTAGATTTCAACCTATGCACTGCTCCTAGCCACTGCAGCCAAGATAGGGTTCACTGTGCTCATTCCCCGCCACCAATTCACTACTGGCTATGCCGAACTTCTCTATTGCTCCAGGCATGCAACCAAATGTTCAAGTCAAAAGGATTGTCACGTCCTGAGTCACTGTGCCTCCATGATGGGTTTCAGCCATAGGAAATAACAGTGCTGTCAGTTTCCTCCTCCCCAGTGCTGCACAGTACATCTCTGGATCCTTCCCAACCACAGAGGGTGCATACATATATATTCAGGTAAACATGAAACACATTTCAAAAACAAAATAATAATTGTATAGATGACGTGCCATGAAGCTTCTCTAAGAAGATAACTTCAATATAACGGCATGTCATCCACTAAGGTTTTCTGTTGCATGGGTGGTGTGTCTAGTGGGCCATTGGTGATACCCACAGACGCAACCACATGCGTGACTGTCTGTTCAATCCCGTCATGCATGTCTGTTCAATCCCGTCATGCATGTCTGTTCAATCCCGTCATGCATGTCTGTTCAATCCCGTCATGCCTGTCTGTTCAATCCCGTCATGCATGTCTGTTCTCAGTTACTTATTAAATGAGGAGAATGATAATCGTGTCCAGTCTTTAATATAATCAAATCCATGTTTTCTTCTTCCACCCTCAAGTGTTTCCTACAGGATAATTTTGGAAAGAAAACCATACAGCATGCCTAAACCACACATGAATGTGATGTTTCATTACTGCCGAGAGATGCGATTGTTGTCTGCAGTGTATCTACAAAAATTAATGAGATCTCCTAAAAAATAAAGAGGAGATCAATTTATTAATGAACAAGTTCTATTAAGAGCACAGGCCGCGCATTGATTTTCCCCAGCGCAGTTTTGATGTCTTGGAAATGCGAACGATGAAACTCTTGTTGTCTGTCTGTCTGTAATAGAGGTTTTATCTAATGTTTTCTGTCATACGAATAAGACTTCAGTTCTATGTTATTGTTGTGCTGAATATTCATTATGACATTTCTGTGTGCAAACGGATTATATGGTGGTGCCCATCTCCTCTCCAAGTAATCTAGTTTGAGCTTATGTTAAATTAAAAATGTTAGCCGTATACCCCCATTTCACTCTGTAAACAATACATCCGTTCTCTAGCGTCCATAGTTACCGCCATTTTGAACAATGTAAATGGAGAAATGATGCATTGTCCGTTATGTTGAATCTATCATGTTAGCACAACACCACAAACATAAATACCCTCCTAATGAACGGTACGACCCACACTTCGCACTAGCCTGCAGGGCAAACAGACACATTTTCCACTGAAAACTTAAGTAGTGAACACAAATAAATGGCAACTGCTAAATTTATGGCATCATAACAACCGCTAAATTAATGACATCATAGCAACCGTTAATTTGATGACATAATAACAAACGCTAAATTTATGACATCATAACATCCGCTGAATTGATGACATCATAATAACCGCTAAATTGATGACATCATAAAACCGCTAAATTGATGACATCATAAGCTTCTCTTACGTTTGTTATCGTCTTCCCACACTGGACGTGTCCATACCTGCTCAGATATCCGATTCATTAAATCTCGCAGGGTATAGCGGCTGATGGTTCCAGTTGTGTTGATTCCATATAATTTTTACATTGCTTGTGAGGTGTTCCCTTAGGAGCACATTTACACGGAAAGATCATAAGAACATTGTGAAAAGAATAACTATCCAACACAGACCTCCGCAAAGACATGAACATAGAGAAAAAAGCTGGCTCCTTGAAACTACTAAAAGACGAAAGATAACATATTTTTTTGAAAAATAAAAAACCAAAAGTGGTTTAGAAATATTAATCATTGAGATAAAGTTTCAGGAAAGTGGTTTAGAAATATTAATCATTGAGATAAAGTTTCATGAAAGTGGTTTACAAATATTAATCATTCAGATAAAGTTTCAGGAAAGTGGTTTACAAATATTAATCATTGAGATAAAGTTTCAGGAAAGAAGAGACAAGAGACAGGGAACGATTACGATGGACACAGGATATCAATGACCTTCTAAACACTACACTGTGAGAGGCTGGTGGGCAGCATGTACAGAACGGAGAGGCTTACAGAGTGTCAGTGAGGGCAACTTTCTGTAAAGCACACGTCACATAGACAGACAGATTAGACAGTTTTCTCAGGGCCACGTAATGTACTTCACTAACACTGAGATGCAGAAATTAGACAGGCTGAAACTGTATTTCGTAATGAAGGCGTTTTGGAAACTGAATAGGGAAACTGAAAAACCTAAACTATTGTCGTGAGAACAATTTTATATTGGCAGGCGTTCATCTTAAACATATAAATCGTGGCATCTGAGAGATATTTAATAATAGTGGGAAAACAATTATTTCAGACATGAACGAATAAATTAATGTGTTATTTTTTAAATCAATTATTAATGTCAGTCATTTCTCTTTTAGACAATAACTACAGTTTATCAATCTTATTAAATGTGTTTCTTTAGAATCCGCGAGTAGAGAGTTAGCAATGTTAAAGAATAACCTTGGGAAACATTTTTAGTTTTATTTCTTACAGGTAATAGATAATCCGCAAACATTGATTATTGATCAATTTATTAATGAATAAGTACTATTAAGAGCAAGGACCGCGCAGTGATTTTCCCCAGCGCAGTTTTGCTAGTTTTGATGTCTTGGAAATGCGAACGATGAAACTCTTGTTGTATGTCTGTCTGCAATAGAAGTTTTATCCAATGTTTTCTTTCATACGAATAAGACATCAGCTCTCTGTGGTATGCAACGTAATGGGAAGAAGCCTCCTGCACAGAGTGGTTCGTTATGTGTAGTTATATGACATGATCCATTATTTTACAATAACTAATCACATGACCAATCACATGAAAGCTTGCAACTATTTAGGAATACATAACCAATCACATGAAAGCTTGCAACTATTTAGGAATACATAACCAATCACATGAAAGCTTGCAACTATTTAGGAATACATAACCAATCACATGAAAGCTTGCAACTATTTAGGAATACATAACCAATCACATGAAAGCTTGCAACTATTTAGAAATATCAATGTTGGTCACTTTTGATTAACACACCCTACATGATTGAATGACTTCAATACAACACATCCCACATGACTGAATGGCTTCAATACGACACATCCCACACCACATGACTGAATGGTTTCAATACAACACATCCCATATGACTGAATGGTTTCAATACAACACATCCCACATGACTGAATGATTTCAATACAACATATCCCACATGACTGAATGATTTCAATACAACATATCCCACATGACTGAATAGTTCCAATACAACACATCCCACAAAACTAAATGGCTTCAGTACGGCACATCCCACATGACTGAACGGTTTCAATACAACACATCCCACATGACTGAACAGTTTCAATACAACACATCCCAAATGACTGAACGGTTTCAATACAACACATCCCACATGACTGAATGGCTTCAATACAACACATCCCACATGACTGAATGGTTTCAATACAACACATTCTAAAGCAATTAGATCAGTGGTGGAAAAAATACGGCCCAAGAAATGATTTTGTTCCCTGCCAGACTTATTTACTGATGGAACAACTATATACTCTGGCGCCAGAACTAGAAAGCACCATTTGAAACCCCAAAGGACAAAAACGTTTCGGGCTCATATCTCACACAAAAAAAGCTCAATCTGACTAGACGATCCAAAAAAAGGTTGCATGCCTCTGAATTAGATAACGAAATGATGAACGGTACGTTTTTAGAAATATATTGTATTTTAGAGGTTAGTAAAGATAATAACTTTCTTTATTTTCGCTTCATACCCCTTTATGCCTTGCATCTTCAGGGGTAGAAGAGTTCTCTGCAGATGGCTTTAGTGTGTGCTTTATATATAATTGTTTTCATTGACTCTTTTATTTCTGTAATCCATCGTCGTTTGCAAGGTCTGCCCCTGACTTGTATCCATCATGTTTGTATAGTAATGTTTACGTAGGGGCACTGTCTGATGGTAGTCTGGAACATGCGAAACCCACTTAATCAGTTGTCTTTCGATGTAACCTAGGATTGACATCATGTTTGTTAGTCTTCTGCTGTAATCTAGGATTGTCATTATGTTTGTTAGTCTTCTGATGTAATCTAGGATTGTCATTATGTTTGTTAGTCTTCTGATGTAACCTAGGATTGTCATCATGTTTGTTAGTCTTCTGATGTAACCTAGGATTGTCATCATGTTTGTTAGTCTTCTGATGTAATCTAGGATTTTCATCATGTTTGTTAGTCTTCTGATGTAATCTAGGATTGTCATCATGTTTGTTAGTCTTCTGATGTAACCTAGGATTGACATTATGTTTGTTAGTCTTCTGATGTAATCTAGGATTGTCATCATGTTTGTTAGTCTTCTGATGTAACCTAGGATTGACATTATGTTTGTTAGTCTTCTGATGTAACCTAGGATTGTCATCATGTTTGTTAGTCTTCTGATGTAACCTAGGATTGTCATCATGTTTGTTAGTCTTGTGATGTAATCTAGGATTTTCATCATGTTTGTTAGTCTTCTGATGTAATCTAGGATTGTCATCATGTTTGTTAGTCTTCTGATGTAACCTAGGATTGACATTATGTTTGTTAGTCTTCTGATGTAATCTAGGATTGTCATCATGTTTGTTAGTCTTCTGATGTAACCTAGGATTGACATTATGTTTGTTAGTCTTCTGATGTAACCTAGGATTGACATCATGTTTGTTAGTCTTCTGATGTAACCTAGGATTGTCATCATGTTTGTTAGTCTTCTGATGTAATCTAGGATTGTCATTGTTGTTTTCCCATTCGATGATATGATAGATGCTTCCAAGATAAGTGAATTATTTCATATGTTGAAGTTGTTGATCATAAATTTAAATAGTGATGTTTCTTTCTGTTTTTGCGATTGATATTACCTCCGTTTTTTTTCTGTGTTTATTTTCATGTTAAAGTCCCTACATGTTGTCTGGAGTATATGTATATGTTGTTGCAGTTGTTCTTTTATTATTGATATTGTTGCTTGATCATCTGGAAAACTAAGGATGCTCAGGAGGTTGTTTAGGTTGTCTTCTTCATTAATGTTGGAAATTGTAGATATGCAATCGATATATGTGATAAAAAACAAGGGCGATAGAATACATCCTTGTCGCACTCCAGAGTGTATTGAAATTTATCAGAAAGCCCAACACTCACTCTAACTACACATTGACTGCCTGTGTAATTAATTTTGCACAAGTTAATTAGATGCTGTTGAACCCCATATTTTGCTAGTATTTTCCAAAATTGCTGTCTGTCTACTCTGTGGTCAACAAACGCGATATACAATTCTTTGTTGTTTTCAATTGTTTGTTATGCCAGTTCTTTGAGTGTAAAAACATCACCTGTACAGCTTGTGTTCTTACGGAATCCCATTTGAGTGTTGCTAAGCTGTGGTTCTATGAATGTTGCTACGCTGTGGTTCTATGAATGTTGCTACGCTGTGGTTCTATGAATGTTGCTAAGCTGTGGTTCTATGAATGTTGCTAAGCTGTGGTTCTATGAATGTTGCTAAGCTGTGGTTCTATGAATGTTGCTAAGCTGTGGTTCTATGAATGTTGCTAAGCTGTGGTTCTATGAATGTTGCTAAGCTGTGGTTCTATGAATGTTGCTAAGCTGTGGTTCTATGAATGTTGCTAAGCTGTGGTTCTATGAATGTTGCTAAGCTGTGGTTCTATGAATGTTGCTAAGCTGTGGTTCTATGAATGTTGCGAAGCTGTGGTTCTATGAATGTTGCTAAGCTGTGGTTCTATGAATGTTGCTAAGCTGTGGTTCTATGAATGCTCCTAATCTTCTTTCTAGAATTCTGATAAAAGTTTTTATAGTGTGGCTTAGAAGTGAAATACCTCTTTAGTTTATACAATCTCCTTCGCTGCTTTTTTCCTTCAATATGGGTATTATTACGGCGTTTTTCCAGGCTTCTGTTGTTTCTTGTGTGCTCCATATTATATTAGACAGCATATGTATCCAGTTTATCCCTATATCTGCTGCTGCCTTGATTAATTCGACTTGTATGTTATCGTTTCCTGCGGCTCTGTTTGATGCAATTTTTTGTATGGTATTTTCTATTTCTGCTAACAATATGTTTGGTTCTAACTCTTCCATTATATTGTTCGCTATGTTATCGTTCCTTGAATCTTTTATATTTAACAATTCTTTAAAATACTGTCACCTTTCCATGATTCGTTTCTGGTCATTTATTGTCGTTTCATTTTCATTATTTATTATTTCGGTTGGTTCATATATCAATTTCCTTATTTTTCATATTCTATATTTTCGTGTAGAATTTCTTTGGTGCTTGTTTGTAATCTTACTTAATGATTCGCCATAATCTTGCCAAGCTTTAGTTTTTAACATCTTTAATGTTTTCATTTGTTATTGATTTAGCTGACCTGTACTTGATATAATCTTTTTGCGCTTTGCTTGCAGCCGATTTCTTGAATTTTGTTTCTTATCTCTTATGGCGCCTTTGACTGTCTCATTCCACCAAATTGTTGCTTTGGGTTTTCTACTTTTATGTGTCATGTATCTACAAGTTTCTCCGGCTATTTGCATTATGGTTTTCTTGAATATTTCCCATTCTTCTTCAATTGACTTGGTAGTTATTGGTAGCTTTTTTAAGTTCTAAGAATAGTTGTTTATATTCTTGATTATAACAGCACGTGGGGCATTCTCATAAGTGCTCCACCCTCTGCTCCAGCATCCATCCGACTCGATGGTGTTTTGAGTCTAATGCCGCCGAAACAGACGTTGACATCAGGGCACAATTCTTGCTCTTGCGACTGGTTTCTTTGTTCTTCCGCCCATCTACGCTGTTCCCGTCCTATTTCAAACACAACGTCGGCTGTCCGAATAACATGGTAACTGTTATCGAAGGTTACGACTAATTGAGTTGTTTATATTGTTCTCGTATATACTCCAGTAGGTTTGTAAGTTTAACTTTGATGATGGTTCTATCTAGTTTGTTGTGTCCCTTGTTGTTGTTCTTTCTTTTTATTTTAACTGATGCTATCACTGCTTTGTGGTCGGTGTCTACATACATATTTGGTACTGCTCTTGCATTTCTAATAAGTCGTCTATTATTTCTTCTTGCTAGTATGAACCATAATTGATTTTTTGCAATTAAGGTCGTTTCATTTGTATCCCGTGTATATCTGGGATTATCTGTGTTTGAAGAAGTTGTTTATAACAAATAAATTGTATTGGTTGCATGCTTCTAACAGTCTACATCCATTGTCGTTGTTTCTGTTCTTTCTATCACCAAATGGTACTAGGTGTATTCCGTATCTGTCTTTTCCTAAGTGAGCGTTGAAATCTCCCATGATATAAACATTTTCTTCTCTGTTTACGGTGTTCAATGTGTCATAAAATTTTTCACACTCAACTATTTTTTGCGAGCCCCACATATTGTGAACATTTGAATATAGTTTGTACTTACACCGTTCACTGTCACAACAACTTTTAGCATCCTTTCTGATATGTACTTCATATACACTATTCCTTTCGAGGTCACTGTGTCAATTATAAATCCAACTCCATGTTTAGCGCATGTATTAGGGTCAACTCCGGCATAGTATGTAATTTAAATGCAGTTGTATACATCCAATACCTTTTATTCTGGTGTCTGACAGGTCTAAAATTGAAATATTTCATTTCTTCATTTCTTCTATAATATATTCTACTTTGTTTCTTAATCCACAGATATTTATTGTTCCAACTTAATACACAGATATTTATTGTTCCAAATTTGGTGGTTCGATTACGTTTGAAAGTCGTCTTCTTGTACACGCGTAATCATGATATATTAGGCTGTATGTGTACATGTAATAATGATATATTAGGCTGTATGTGTACACGTAATTATTATATATTAGGCTGTATGTGTACACGTAATAATGATATATTAGGCTGTATGTGTACACGTAATAATGGTATATTAGGATGTATGTGTACACGTAATCATGATATATTAGGCTGTATGTGTACACGTATTTATGTTATATTTAGAGTGTGTGTGTGCGCGTATTCATGTTATATTTAGACTGTGCGCGCGCGCGTATTCATGTTATATTAAGAGTGTGTATATGTGTAATCATGGTATATTAGGCTGTATGTGCAATCATGGTATATTTAGAGTGTGTGTATGTGCAATAATGGTATATTTAGAGTGTGTGTATGTGCAATCATGGTATATTTAGAGTGTGTGTATGTGCAATCATGGTATATTTAGAGTGTGTGTATGTGCAATCATGGTATATTTAGAGTGTGTGTATGTGCAATCGTGGTATATTTAGAGTGTGTGTATGTGTAATCATGGTATATTTAGAGTGCATGTATGTGCAATTATGGTGTATTTAGAGTGCATGTATGTGCAATTATGGTGTATTTAGAGTGTGTGTATGCGTAACCAAGCAGTATCTCGAGAATGTGCGCTGCGTGTGCATATGTAATTCTGCTATATTTAGAGTGTGTATGTATGCACATGTAATCATGCTATATTTAGAGTATGTGTGTACACATGTAATCATGCTATATTTAGAGTATGTGTGTACACATGTAATCATGCTATATTTAGAGTATGTGTGTACACATGTAATCATGCTATATTTAGAGTATGTGTGTACACATGTAATCATGCTATATTTAGAGTATGTGTGTACACATGTAATCATGTTATATTTAGAGTATGTGTGTACACATGTAATCATGCTATATTTAGAGTGTGTATGTATGTACATGTAATCATGTTATATTTAGAGTATGTGTGTACACATGCAATCATGCTATATTTAGAGTATGAGGTGTATATAAACGTTGACAGAGTATGTAATACCGAAACACCCACCCCTCTTCCGAGAATATAGACAGTAAATATCTCTATACAGAAAGTAAACAAGACTTCATTCTTTACGTTTTCGATTATTTTCGTAATTTCCGTTTGTCACTATTTATATACTTGTAGTAGTATACCCAAAAAATGGCTGTCCAATGAAATCCGCGGAAATAATCAAAAATTCATGTTTTCAGATCATGTTTACTTTCTGTTGACATATGTTTACTAGATCCCTGACATGTCTGTTCCCTTATCTACAGATCTGACATTGTAGGATTATGTTCTTATTGTCATTACTTTAATTAGTTCTTTTTGTGTGATAGTCTCTTTGATGCTTCTTGTTCCCGTGATCCCTCTATCACGTGACTGATAAGAACGCCTTATGCTTGTCATTGTTCTTATTCTCCCGTGTGTTGTGAGGCCTGAAAGGGGAGCAAAGAATAGCAACACTGTTTACCTTCCATGCATGTCGTATGAGGCGACTAAGGAGATTATGGGATGGAGTTGGCTGTCCAATCCTATATAGGGTCAGTGACCCAAAGCCATGCTGAAGTCGGATGTGTCAGGTCAAAAGGCGCAGATATCGCAGCAATGCTGTAAACCATGACACGGCGCATTCCGTTCTCCGGACTACATCCTGCTGATCTGCAGGAGTTTGAGAACGAACGCAGAAGAAGAAGAAGAATTGTTCCTATTGTTTAAACGGAAGTAGTCTGAACAGAGCATCTAAATAACCCGCCAACATAATTATCAACGACTAAATTATCAACAACTAAATTATCAACGACTAAATTATCAACAACTAAATTATCAACCACTAAATTATCAACGACTAAATTATCAACCACTAAATTATCAACGACTAAATGAATAATAGTAGCGACTTAGGGTAATCTTAGAGCTTGAGTTTGTTTGTTGCTGTGGTGTCGAAATCAAGAGATGGCTCGAAATTACTTTAGTTTCCATGGCGACGAGGCTGTAAATACGTCTCCGATTTTTTTAAAAAAGGATGAGGATTTGGGGGTTGGGGTTACCTAAGTAAAGGAAATTTCTTCGTTTTCGTGGGATTTTTGTAACCTTCTTAAAGGGGGTGTAGTTAGTGGACAGGGAAGTTTATCCGTTTTTGTGGCTTGCTTTTTAACACTAAATGTTATATTTTTCCTAAGGTGATTTTTAATTCACACACCTCCCCCGAAACCCCTTTTCGTTACTTTTGACTTATATAGAGATTTGCCTTGAGTAGTTGCACATGTATGACTGGATAAATGTTGGCGTAGGAAGCGTAGACAATAGGGTTACATAGGAGATACTCCTGTTTAGCAATGATGCAGGCTATATGTTTATATAAGAGAAAACACCTGTTTAGCAATGATGCAGGCTATATGTTTATATAAGAGAAAACACCTGTTTAGCAATGATGCAGGCTATATGTTTATATAAGAGAAAACACCTGTTTAGCAATGATGCAGGCTATATGTTTATATAAGAGAAAACACCTGTTTAGCAATGATGCAGGCTATATGTTTATATAAGAGAAAACACCTGTTTAGCAATGATGCAGGCTATATGTTTATATAAGAGAAAACACCTGTTTAGCAATGACTCATCAGGAAATATCTATCAGGAGCGTAGTACACAGACTACTCCAATAATACACCGTATCCGTAACTCTCTCCTATATAGATACTACTGGCTGACTAATACAACATCCCAACATCATCTCAGAACGTTCAAAAGTCGTAAACTCTACTCGCACACAACTATATATATATATATATATATATATATATATATATATATATATATATATATATATATATATATATATATATATATATATATATATATATATATATATATATATATATACGCACGCACACACACACACACACACAAGAAACTTGCAGACTCAGAACGCACGGAAGTATTTTTATACAGACATAAGACTAGATGTCTTTAAATCGTTCGTATATATAAACACACACACATGCATACACACGCAAGTATAGAAACATTATTGGAACTTTAGGCTACGCCAAAAAACTCCACATTCCGAAATGTGATATCATGCTGAGCAATAACTCAGTTATCACGCGCACACAAAGCTAGATATCTCAGTACTGAAAATCACACGAGGTCATCGCAAATATAAGCATGCGGGCTGACTGATGATTATATAAAGATGAGTTATGTTATGTTATGTTTCTCCAGGGCCATAGGCGGCGCATAGGGCAGAAACCATAGCTTTCCATTTCTGTCTTTGTGTTGCCAGGTCTTTCAATTGTTGCGTGTTGTTTAGGTTCATTGACATGCCTTCTCTATTAATGGTTCTTCGTAGAGTTTCTCTAGGTCTCCCTTTTCTTCTTACTCCAGGTATACCATTATCCCTATCGAGCTCATAGATGGCAGACAACGGATATATGTGCCGTGGTTTACAGCTTGTCTGCGAAATCTGCACCGATTCTAAGCATCATATATATTCGGCACATTCTTCTTCAGAATGACATTTTGAGACAGCACTTTCTATGTAATGGGGTTGCCAACACTCTGCCAAGAACTACCTATAGTCGCTGCCTATAATCCAACACTCTACCAAGAACTATCTAAAGTCGCTGCTTATAATCCAACACTCTACCAAGAACTATGTATGGTCGCTGCTTATAATCCAACACTCTACCAAGAACTATCTAAAGTCGCTGCATATAATCCAACACTCTACCAAGAACTATCTATAGTCATTGCTTATGCGACATGCATGGTAGGCTGCCGTTTACTATTATTTTCTCATGTTTTAGACCCCGACACAGTGTTATATTTTAGATATAACGCAAGATTACTTTGGAAAAAACTCAGATAATCTCAGACTTTGTAATTCACTATAAATAACTCCAGGGCTATAGTTAGGGAAGCGAATATTCATAAAATAAAATGGTAATCCGTCCATTTTGTGAGGAATTTCGTCGTTTCCGTGAGACCTCTAGTGGCTTTTTGTTGAAAATCATTAAGGATGGGGATAGGGTAAACTCTCTATAGTCTCTAAATTTCTAAAAATATCATTTTAAAAAACCCATATTACGGCATATTTGGCCAAAATAACCCAAGACGACAGCCAAAACCCCAGATCTAGTGAAAAAAAACCCCAGCGAGGGTAAAGTTGCAGGGACGGAAGCATTTCTGAATCTTAATACACATTTTTTGAAATTTTATTACTTTGAAGTTTCAACGGACACTGTAGCATTTGTAGCTAACCGCCAGAACTACTTATTTGATACTAAACAGCTTGTTGTCATTGATATCAAAGCTTTCTTGTCGCCTTGAAAATGTCAAACAACACAGTTTGGTGTCAGATAGCGTTGTCGGAGAGTGTCTCCGGAAGTCTATTTACCCCTTATCGATGTTCACACGAGTAACATCAAATGATACGTTCTCAGCATTATTGAACAGCTTAACGTACGCAAGATGTGAGGGCTGGTGCAACACAGATCAATGAGGGGAATATAACAGAAAAAAGAACAATTTTCTGCAGTATTTGCCACTTTTTTCTTTTTCTTGCTCATATTTTTCTTTCCTCCTCCCCCTTCCCCCAATCTTTCAATGCTGTTTTTCTGTCTCTTATCTTGTCTCCCTTATCCTCTTCTTTTGCTCTTCTCTTACATTATGTTTTCTCTGTTTGTAATACTAATTTCTTATTGCTTGTTTTTATTCTGATGAAAGTTTTTTTAAGTCGAGAAGTCGTTTGTTTCTGTTGATGTCGTTAATGTCTTTTGTATTTTGCTGCATCACTCCTCGTGTATTTCTATCCCCCCCCCCCCCCCCGCTGCCCGCTCAGTAACATCACAGCGCTGCCGTAATAATACTCCTTATCACTGGTTGGCATTTGGTACAGTTTTTTTTACATTTTGACTGAGATATCTTATCATGTGATATTATTTCCATGCTGAAGTCGGATATGTCAGTCTGAAAGACGCAGATATTGCTGAAAAGCTATAAACCACGACACAGTACATTAAGTTCTCCTGACTATGTCCTGTTCATGTGCAGGAGTTTGAGAACGAACGCAGAAGAAAAAAAACTTAGGTCCACGTTCATGCAATAATTTCAAATCTGCCTGTGGAGTCAATACAATTTTTTGTGGGTCAAATTTTACCCATTCATTATTTTGACCAATATTTCTGAAGTTGGTGCTCGCGAGCACATCTGGTGCTCTCGTAACGAAAAGTATTCGCGCCATGCTAGTTAACCCTATATTGCACGATGTAGTGTTGTGTTTCTACAACAGATCATTTCGACGCATACATTGGAGTCATGTTTATGTTCACTATTTTGGTTCCCTTCAAAGCCAGATGTTTTTACCATGGATCTGTGAAGCGTTCAAGATGATAACATGATTTTTTAAATGATGTTCTGAATGTATGGCCGTATCTAGATACATTATATAACCTGGGGTTATCTGGGTTTATTCCATAACGATTTGGTTTTATTTCTAAAACGTTAGTGGTAACAGTGCCTGATATATATTTTGATTCGAGAAGAAGTTTAGCTTAAGTTTTCTCACATATAACTTGTAACGATTTCAAATCACATATGATCACAATGTTGGAACTCCCAAACTTTCTAACAAACGAGAGTTTCAAATAATGGATTCATCTTTGTACTCGATCCATTTTCGTCTCCTTATTTGTTTTCCCCACAAGCTTCATTGAAAACTCTCACATCTTAGGAGAGTATAGTGTAGCGCCATTTTATCACACTTCCGGTGTTCATTTTCTGTCCATCCCACGTGATGTTGGCACCCAATGAAAATTATTCCTGTTGCCTGGACACGTTTGAGACCGGAATTGAACGCTTTTTAAAACCCGCGACAGACATACGAGTTGTTGAAGGTTATTTTCGTGTTTTGTGTAAAAATTACACTCCTGATTTCATTGCGTTCAGTATATTCTGAATGTCACGTGTTCACATCTGTGAGATGTAAAGCTCTCATTGTAAAAACAACGTTACTGGGGCAAGTGTCAGGGGAGGGGTATTTGAAGAGAAGTTTACGTTGGAAAATTGTTGGCACCAGAATGGATGATGTCTATGGCATATGGTCGGTGCCAGGATAAATGGATCCAGACACTGCGTGGATTTGAGACCATGTCAGTCGAGAAAGTAGTGAGATATGTTTTAGAAAGTAGTGAGATATGTTTTATAAAGTAGTGAGGTATGTTTTAGAAAGTAGTGAGATATGTTTTAGAAAGTAGTGAGATATGTTTTAGAAAGTAGTGAGGTATGTTTTAGAAAGTAGTGAGATATGTTTTAGAAAGTAGTGAGATATGTTTTAGAAAGTAGTGAGATATGTTTTAGAAAGTAGTGAGATATGTTTTAGAAAGTAGTGACGTGTTATATTTATCTGTATAGAAAGAGTCTGTATTTAATTTATAATTACCCCAAAAATAACCAAAGAAGAGCAGGCGTAATGCTAATATAGTCGCACAAATACCAAGGTAATTATAGGCAATAAGCACATCTGTTAAAGAAATACCTATAGACAATAAGTATATATGTTTTAGAAATACCTATAGACAATAAGTACATATGTTTTAGAAATACCTATAGGCAATAAGCACATCTGTTTAAGAAATACCTATAGACAATAAGTATATATGTTTTAGAAATACCTATAGACAATAAGTACATATGTTTTAGAAATACCTATAGGCAATAAGCACATCTGTTTAAGAAATACATATAGACAATAAGTATATATGTTTTAGAAATACCTATAGACAATAAGTACATATGTTTTAGAAATACCTATAGGCAATAAGCACATCTGTTTTAGACATACCTATAGACAATAAGCACATCTGTTTTAGACATACCTATAGACAATAAGCACATATGTTTTAGAAATACCTATAGACAATAAGCACATCTGTTTTAGACATACCTATAGACAATAAGCACATATGTTTTAGAAATACCTATAGACAATAAGCACATCTGTTTTAGACATACCTATAGACAATAAGCACATATGTTTTAGAAATACCTATAGACAATAAGCACATCTGTTTTAGACATACCTATAGACAATAAGCACATATGTTTTAGAAATACCTATAGACAATAAGCACATATGTTTTAGAAATACCTATAGACAATAAGCACATATGTTTTAGAAATACATATAATAGATAATCACATGTGTGTTAGAAATACCTACCTCTCAAGCCCGTTGATAAGGGGGTTGGTTTGGGGTGTTCAAACCCCCTTCCCTCTTGTCTTAGAAAACCAGAACTTGACTTTCAGTATTGGTGGGTAACCCCTAAAGTTCCCCTACCTCACACTAACGATTTTACTCAAAAATGGTCATAAGAGAATGAATCAAAAAGAAAGCCGCATAAGAAAGTTGGCGAATGACCTTTTCTAGACACCCCCTCCTCTCTTGCAGAAGACGTATCTACGGCCCTGTTGGTAGACTACTAATACAAATATATTATTATTATAATTTTAATAACAAGATTGACGTTTCGGTCTTTTATCTTCGTCTCAATGAACATATAATAATAAAACAACTAATAATACAGGAAACAAATATTAATTTGTAGACATCTATAATAAAACAACAACAACAAACATCCGTTTAACTGCATTAATAGTCTGTGTAACAGCATCAATAGTCTGTGTAACAGCATCAATAGTCTGTGTAACAGCACCAATAGTCTGTGTAACAGCATAAATAGTCTGTGTAACAGCACCAATAGTCTGTGTAACAGCATAAATAGTATGTGTAACAGCATCAATAGTCTGTGTAACAGCATCAATAGTCTGTGTAACTGCACCAATAGTCTGTGTAAGGACACCAATAGTCTGTGTAACAGCATCAATAGTCTGTGTAACAGCATCAATAGTCTGTGTAACAGCATCAATAGTCTGTGTAACAGCATCAATAGTCTGTGTAACAGCATCAATAGTCTGTGTAACAGCATCAATAGTCTGTGTAACAGCATCAATAGTCTGTGTAACAGCATCAATAGTCTGTGTAAGGGCACCAATAGTCTGTGTAACAGCCTGGCGACATACGGAAGGATCATGGCCTACTGTACACAACTTGTGTAATAAGCTCAAGAACGCACGCCATTATGAAGTTTCGCACTACGACAAGATGCAGATAACTAAAACGGCAAACTAGGATACTATTTAATCAGACACAAGAGAGAAACACGATAATATAGTATTGGACATATCCGCCATAGTTGCAAGATTCAATTAACGGATGTGGACACAGTCAGAAACAACAGGTACACCACACTAATGATAGACCAAAAGAAAATCAACAAGCGCAAGACTGAGACAACAACTATATCATAAACACAAGTACAAGAAAAATAAATTTAGTAAACACGAAAACAGAGTACAAAACATTACATAAGCACAAGAATACCACAATGAACAAATAAACCGAGACAGCATCTATCTTCTTCTTCTTCTTCTGCGTTCATTCTCAAACTCCTGCAAATTAACAGAATGTAGTCCGGAGAAAGGAATGCGTCGTGTCATGGTTTACAACATAGCTGCGATATCTTCGCCTTTTGGCCTGACACATCCGACTTCAGCATGGATTTGGGTCACTGACCCTATATGGGATGGGACAGCCAACTCCATCCCATAATCTCCTTAGCCGCCTTTTACGACATGCATGGAAGGTAAACAGTGTTGCTATTCTTTGCTCCCCTTTCGGGCCCCGTCAACACACGGACAACAGCATCTATACCACAGATAGAAAGGAACACATTCTACAACTACAAACATACACACACACATGTAAATATACATACACACACACATGTAAATATACTTACACACATGTACATATACATACACACATGTAAATATACTTACACACATGTAAATATACTTACACACATGTACATATACATACACACATGTAAATATACTTACACACACATGTAAATATACTTACACACACATGTAAATATACTTACACACACATGTAAATATACTTACACACACATGTAAATATACTAACACACACATGTAAATATACTTACACACATGTAAATATACTTACACACATATATATAAGAAACGCAACTATTTTGGACTCAACATTTATAAAAGATATTCACTGTGTGGAAATCCTTCATTGAATAGATAGACGTGAAGGACAAACCCTCTCGGCGTAGAGTCAGTAAACAACCGCTGTCGCCGTCTGGCGACAGATATGAATGCTGTCACAGGCTAAGGTAGCCCACCCGAAATGTCAAGGCATGCCAAAATCGGCTGCGCTGGTCCTACAGGGCTCTTAACGGTGGCACAAAGTAACTACTCTCCCGGCGGAAATCGCACGAATATCCGTGCTGATTATTATGGAGCGCACGCAAACAAACAAGTATTTAGTTTCCAATTCTTTTGGGCTGATTTATGAAGATTTTAGGACTCCAAGTTGTGAAAGATATGTTATCTAGCCGTGTTGCGTGCTACCGTGGTTTGTAGGTGCGCAACTCGGTCTGATATCTCCGACTTCAGCACCAGTGATTGCTTGTGCAGGACTGTGGTCCTGCTCAATGTCAGGGTTGACCCGACCAATCTTAGTATCCGGCCTCTGTTGGCTGGACTAAGCCTCATCTTCACTTCACGGAGTTGGCCTCGATGGGGAAGTTTTCAAGTAAAGAGAGAACGATAGAAAGAGAGAAAGATAGAGAGAGAGTACGTAATAACGAATCTGTTGTAATGACCAATCGTCTTGGAGCGAAAGGTAATTAAAGAAGAAGCCATTACAGTTACTGCATTTCCGCCTCGTGCGTGACAGTTGTCAGGATTTGGTTTTTACAAAATTTGCATTATTTAAATTTAATTTAGTCGGTATTTTGGAGAAACAACCTTATTTGACTTATTTCTTTCAGGTAATTGGTTAATTTGCTACTTGTTTTGTATCCGTAGTTTATTTATTTGATTTGTTGTCTGGCCGAGTTTATATCTGATGTGTTGTTTTATTTAAATTGTTAGTAGTTCCTTACTTAGAAGGTTCCTTACTTAGTAGTTCCTCATTTTTGGCTACCAGGTATTTCTTTGCGTAGTTAATGATATATTACACGGTGAATTATTTTCATTTACAACGAAACAGTTGGACTGAAAATCGATAATGTGTGGATTAAAACTGAAGCTAAATCTGAAATCCAACAAGTGAAGCTTGGAACAGGGTAATGAAGTTTTGCTTATCACTAGAAACACACATAATTACACACACAAATCGACGTTTCGACCAAACATTCTTTATTTAGAACACTGCACAGCATAATGCGACGATTAAGAACGATACAGTCGTTTCCCATTAAAGGCAGCAGCTTTTTCGATGGAACTTTGAGATCATTAAAATGATACATGATTTGTATGATATTCTGTATGTATAAAAAATTGTTTGATGCCACTAGCATCAAGATGTTCTGTGTTCATTTAATTACACAATAAGAATAATTTGTGGTTAATATCATGAAGATATTGACATAAAAGGTCATTATGTCTCTTGCTAATTAAATATATAACCGGTCATACAGTCTCAGCGAAACCGTCGACAATAAAAGATGGCGGCTAAAATTGTCACGTGACCGGACGCAGGATATCTTTTTTGTATATAATTTATACGGTTATGTTCTTGCGGGTGTTATATTCTTAGTAGATTAAACTCAGTTTGTAATGGTATCTTTCAAGTAATGGTATCTTTCAGGTAATGGTATCTTTCAGGTAATGGTATCTTTCAGGTAATGGTATCTTTCAGGTAATGGTATCTTTCAGAAATTATACTTAACTTTTAACAAATGACCATAATAATATATCAAATCAAACAATCAAGTGACATGCCCACTGGCGTAGGCGATCACGTTTCTCCACGACTCTCTGTCTCTTATGTTTTCAATAAGCTCGGTCGGTGAGCTTCTACCGTGCCACAATACAAGTCCATCTAGTAACTTTTCTCTTTGTCGTCCCCTATCTCTTCTCCCCTTGATCTTTCGAGTGGTTATTAAGTCTTCAAGCTGTGTTCTTCTCAGCACATGCACTAGAACCCTTGACTGTCTGCCCTTAATGTTTGATATGATTGATAATATTTCACACAAAAATATTATACAAGAAAGACAACAGACAGGTCTCTAAAGTGTTGAGTTATTAGCCTTATTTCTAAGTATCGTGCAACCAAAGTTTATGTGACTATATTTAAAGTTCCCGCGGATGTTGAGCTTAGAGAAAAGTGGATTAAATGTATCCCACGAAAGGACTGGACACCGACTAAATCAAGTGTGGTATGCATTTTCTGTCGACTGAACTTATTCATTCGGAGAAATTCACAGACAAATATAGTGTTGAACATGCAGTTTCACGACTAAAACTTGCTTTACAAAAGAATCCAGCTGGTTTTCCTTTTTTCCTGTTGTACCATCGCCTACCTTTCAATATAAATAAACACAAATTCGTAAATATCTGAAGAAAGTGCAGCACAAATTACTTTTATTAATGATCAGAAAGTGCCCAATAATAAATGTTCTTAAATTTCGTTTTTATAAATTTTTAAAATGTTGTTTAAATATTGTTTTAATTGTTTTTAAATGTTTTAAATAATATTATTTTTACATGCCATCAGCTGTTTAAAAATATCACCTGTTGCCGCGAAGTAATATGGGAGCGTATTTTGACCCACTTCATTCTAAAAGTGAACAGAGTATAGACAGTAGATAAATTGAAAGATAAGCTAAGGGAAAATGTGGGTGCTATACTGCCGTTGAAGGAACCTTAACATGCATAGTGGTGCATATAATTACTGTAAAACAAACAAGACATTCATAGCGGGGTGTGTAAAATTAAAAACCTCATTAGACTCGGCAAGATTTTGTTCAGAATGAAAAAGTTCAGAATGAAAAAGTTCAGAATGAAAAAGTTCAGAATGAAAAAGTTCAAAATGAAAAAATTCAGAATGAAAATGTTCAGAATGAAAAAGTTCAGATTGAAAAAGTTCAAAATGAAAAAGTTCAGAATGAAAAAGTTCAGAATGAAAAAGTTCAGAATGAAAAAGTTCAGAATGAAAAAGTTCAAAATGAAAAAATTCAGAATGAAAATGTTCAGAATGAAAAAGTTCAGATTGAAAAAGTTCAAAATGAAAAAGTTCAGAATGAAAAAGTTCAGAATGAAAATGTTCAGAATGAAAATGAAAAAGTTCAGAATAAAAACGTTCAGAATGAAAAAGTTCAGAATGAACAAATCTGAAATTATAGTTTCTGGTTATATGGATAGCCTATACTCTGTTCATTCTAAGATGGAAGTGGGTCAAAACACACCCATATATTACTCCGCGACAGCAGGTTATTTTTAAAAAGCTGATGACATTTAAAAACAATAACATACTTAATTATTCAGAAATTTTTACATTGTGTAAAGAACTATAATGGTTGCCCGCTGACTTCTTTGCGCCTGCGCAACGATATAGAAGCAGATATAATGTATCATGGGATGTTAAAGATAAATTATATGAAAATGTATTTTAAAACGTACATTACTATTGTGATAAACATGTTTCACTTAGCGATAATAGATTTAAATTACGAATGGTATTATGATCTAATGAGCTATATTATTGCACACTTAACATTCAATTTATGCGTTCGGCGTCCAACATCCAATCAGAAACACTGACCTACTTTATTCTTAGAATGAACAGAGTACATATATTTGTGATTTTATTTGTGGTTAATTCATTTAAGCTTATAATAGTGGACACAGTTACGTGTAAATAGATTCTTTTCTGTTACTGTATTTTATTATTTTGCTGTAATTATTTATTATTGCAGCAACTTCCTTTAATCAGTGGCTTGGGTTCACATATACGCGATAACACTTTTTTCGTAGCGTCCCTTACCGGAAGAAATCACTGCGCATATGTCCTTATTGCCGACGACCGCAGTCCAACTCATTTAATAACATGTAGAAACTGTAATGAAAAAATCTGATGCAAGTAAAGAATTATCAATATCTTGGACACATAGTCACAAATGATGGCAGATGTGACACAGAAGTTAAAAGGAGAATAGGAATGGTTAAAAGTACCTTCAATGGCATGAGGAAATTATTAATATCTAAACAAATTAAAAATGAGAATTATAAAATGTTATATCTACTCTATATTAATGTATGGCTCAGAAACATGGACACTAAATAAATAATTAGAAGACAGAATTGATGCCTTTGAGATGTGGGTATATAGAAGAATAGGGAGAACATCATGGAAAGAGAAAAAAAACAAATAAAGAGGTGCTAAAGACACTTAATATGAAGAAAGAACTACCAAGAGAAATAAAGATCAGGCAAATAAAATATTGTGGACACATTAACAGACATGACACCTTATTGAAGACCTTACTTGAGGGCAAAGTTAAAGGGAGGCGATCAAGATTTAGGCAGAGATACAAATGGGAGAGTAACATCACACGATGGACAGGTTACAGTCTAGCAGAATGCACCACCAAGACAATAGACAGGCGATGCTGGAGATCCGTTGCCGCCAACCTTCTTTGCGGAGACGGCACTTAATGATGATGATGAGAAACTGTAATGCGGCTTAATGTAATTATATTGTCATAGAAGCATTCTTGCAGTTCGAAGATTCAGCAAATATTTCCTCTGCCGTTTTAGTTATGTGTTCCCTGATGTGTATTAATGTTATTTTCACACATACTCGTGTTCTGCATCTAATCTGAAAGCGGAGGGGTTTAGTTACGTTAAGAACGTTAAGAGGGCGCTCCGCCTGTCAACATTAATAATCGTCGATCAGTAATTATGTTCTGCCTCAGTGTAGTGGCGGAGTGATACACGACGCGTTTTGGCTGGCCAAGGTACATGATTCAAACTATGTCGCATCTAATTGTTAATCCTGAACGTTCAGAGATTAATGGCAACTTACTGAATGTATTAGTCTAGACAGTCACTACATTCAGAAATACGCTGTGTTGATTTCTAAGTTCTCGGTATAATATGCTACATTATTGTAAGTAGAAAATATATTAACTCTTTAACTCTGAGGTCTATAACATCGCACTTTGACCCACCCACAGTAACGGCAGACCGATAAATTCTCCATTTTTATAGAGATCTCTAAATATGTCATTGTAGAATAGGAACAAGAGTTAGTAGATGATTGAAATATTTAACTCAAATGTCAAATCAGTGCTGTTGTATGGCTCAGAAACACGGAGTACAAAGAAAGAAGCAACAAGAAGGCTACAAACATTCATCAATGAGTCCCTGTGAAGAGCTAAGAAACTTATGCACAGTACTAGACACAGTGGTGGAAGAGCTAAGAAACTTATGTACAGTACTAGACACAGTGGTGGAAGAGCTAAGAAACTTATGCACAGTACTAGACACAGTGGTGGAAGAGCTAAGAAACTTATGCACAGTACTAGACACAGTGGTGGAAGAGCTAAGAAACTTATGCACAGTACTAGACACAGTGGTGGAAGAGCTAAGAAACTTATGCACAATACTAGACACAGTGGTGGAAGAGCTAAGGAACTTATGCACAATACTAGACACAGTGGTGGAAGAGCTAAGAAACTTATGCACAGTACTAGACACAGTGGTGGAAGAGCTAAGAAACTTATGCACAGTACTAGACACAGTGGTGGAAGAGCTAAGAAACTTATGCACAGTACTAGACACAGTGGTGGAAGAGCTAAGAAACTTATGCACAGTACTAGACACAGTGGTGGAAGAGCTAAGAAACTTATGCACAATACTAGACACAGTGGTGGAAGAGCTAAGAAACTTATGCACAGTACTAGACACAGTGGTGGAAGAGCTAAGAAACTTATGCACAGTACTAGACACAGTGGTGGAAGAGCTAAGAAACTTATGCACAGTACTAGACACAGTGGTGGAAGAGCTAAGAAACTTATGCACAATACTAGACACAGTGGTGGAAGAGCTAAGAAACTTATGCACAGTACTAGACACAGTGGTGGAAGAGCTAAGAAACTTATGCACAGTACTAGACACAGTGGTGGAAGAGCTAAGAAACTTATGCACAGTACTAGACACAGTGGTGGAAGAGCTAAGAAACTTATGCACAGTACTAGACACAGTGGTGGAAGAGCTAAGAAACTTATGCACAGTACTAGACACAGTGGTGGAAGAGCTAAGAAACTTATGCACAGTACTAGACACAGTGGTGGAAGAGCTAAGAAACTTATGCACAGTACTAGACACAGTGGTGGAAGAGCTAAGAAACTTATGCACAGTACTAGACACAGTGGTGGAAGAGCTAAGAAACTTATGCACAGTACTAGACACAGTGGTGGAAGAGCTAAGAAACTTATGCACAGTACTAGACACAGTGGTGGAAGAGCTAAGAAACTTATGCACAGTACTAGACACAGTGGTGGAAGAGCTAAGAAACTTATGCACAATACTAGACACAGTGGTGGAAGAGCTAAGAAACTTATGCACAATACTAGACACAGTGGTGGAAGAGCTAAGAAACTTATGCACAGTACTAGACACAGTGGTGGAAGAGCTAAGAAACTTATGCACAGTACTAGACACAGTGGTGGAAGAGCTAAGAAACTTATGCACAGTACTAGACACAGTGGTGGAAGAGCTAAGAAACTTATGCACAGTACTAGACACAGTGGTGGAAGAGCTAAGAAACTTATGCACAGTACTAGACACAGTGGTGGAAGAGCTAAGAAACTTATGCACAGTACTAGACACAGTGGTGGAAGAGCTAAGAAACTTATGCACAGTACTAGACACAGTGGTGGAAGAGCTAAGAAACTTATGCACAGTACTAGACACAGTGGTGGAAGAGCTAAGAAACTTATGCACAGTACTAGACACAGTGGTGGAAGAGCTAAGAAACTTATGCACAATACTAGACACAGTGGTGGAAGAGCTAAGAAACGTATGCACAGTACTAGACACAGTGGTGGAAGAGCTAAGAAACTTATGCACAGTACTAGACACAGTGGTGGAAGAGCTAAGAAACTTATGCACAGTACTAGACACAGTGGTGGAAGAGCTAAGAAACTTATGCACAGTACTAGACACAGTGGTGGAAGAGCTAAGAAACTTATGCACAGTACTAGACACAGTGGTGGAAGAGCTAAGAAACTTATGCACAGTACTAGACACAGTGGTGGAAGAGCTAAGAAACTTATGCACAGTACTAGACACAGTGGTGGAAGAGCTAAGAAACTTATGCACAGTACTAGACACAGTGGTGGAAGAGCTAAGAAACTTATGCACAGTACTAGACACAGTGGTGGAAGAGCTAAGAAACTTATGCACAGTACTAGACACAGTGGTGGAAGAGCTAAGAAACTTATGCACAGTACTAGACACAGTGGTGGAAGAGCTAAGAAACTTATGCACAGTACTAGACACAGTGGTGGAAGAGCTAAGAAACTTATGCACAGTACTAGACACAGTGGTGGAAGAGCTAAGAAACTTATGCACAGTACTAGACACAGTGGTGGAAGAGCTAAGAAACTTATGCACAGTACTAGACACAGTGGTGGAAGAGCTAAGAAACTTATGCACAGTACTAGACACAGTGGTGGAAGAGCTAAGAAACTTATGCACAGTACTAGACACAGTGGTGGAAGAGCTAAGAAACTTATGCACAGTACTAGACACAGTGGTGGAAGAGCTAAGAAACTTATGCACAGTACTAGACACAGTGGTGGAAGAGCTAAGAAACTTATGCACAGTACTAGACACAGTGGTGGAAGAGCTAAGAAACTTATGCACAGTACTAGACACAGTGGTGGAAGAGCTAAGAAACTTATGCACAGTACTAGACACAGTGGTGGAAGAGCTAAGAAACTTATGCACAGTACTAGACACAGTGGTGGAAGAGCTAAGAAACGTATGCACAGTACTAGACACAGTGGTGGAAGAGCTAAGAAACTTATGCACAGTACTAGACACAGTGGTGGAAGAGCTAAGAAACTTATGCACAGTACTAGACACAGTGGTGGAAGAGCTAAGAAACTTATGCACAGTACTAGACACAGTGGTGGAAGAGCTAAGAAACTTATGCACAGTACTAGACACAGTGGTGGAAGAGCTAAGAAACTTATGCACAATACTAGACACAGTGGTGGAAGAGCTAAGAAACTTATGCACAATACTAGACATAGTGGTGGAAGAGCTAAGAAACTTATGCACAATACTAGACACAGTGGTGGAAGAGCTAAGAAACATATGCACAATACTAGACACAGTGGTGGGAGAGCTAAGGAACTTATGCACAGTACTATAGGCCTACACAGTGGGATAAGAGCTAAGGAACGTATGTATAGTACTAGACACTGTGGGGAAAGAGCTAAGGAACTTAAGCGCAGTACTAGACACAGCGGTGGAAGAGCTAATGAACGTATGCACAGTACTAGACACAGCGGTGGAAGAGCTAATGAACGTATGCACAGTACTAGACACAGTGGTGGAAGAGCTAATGAACGTATGCACAGTACTAGACACAGTGGTGGAAAATCTAAGGAAACTGCGCTAGAGATATATTGGTAATATATTAAGACAAACGGAAAGTATTGTAAGACAGGTTTGTTCAGGAACACACAGGAAAAACAGCAAAAAGAAGACCACAAAATTCTTGAAGGAAATAATAAGATAGAGACACAAAAGCTTAGTAGAACTTTAGTAACAGCTGAAAGCAATAACTAAAGATAGAACAAGAGGGAGGAGGCCATCCTTCACATGGAATTAAAATGTGTATAGAAAGGCAATTGGACAATTGAAAAACAAAAATGACGGCTAAAATGCGGATTTACAAATGTACACGACGAAGTCGATATTTCAACCATGTAATCTTTATCAAGTGGGAAGGAACAGATCTATCTTGTTTTTTGTATGTTTGTCACATCGCTTTGGAGACATTGCATCAAAAATGTGATCGAGTTTTAGATTCCTCTTTCACGTTCAAAAATGATGATTTAAATAATATATTTGTAGATGAGGATATGGTCAGCTGGGCAGTCTTATTGTTTGAATGAAAACTCTCTTTTTTTCATTAGATCACACTGCTCCTAACTTCGATACGGTGTGTGATTCCCTTCTCTAATACTCTTCTGTCAGTCATCATATCACACTACTAGTAGTTGTAATAAGCCTTTTAATCAATAATCCGATCACAGCATCAGTAGCAACTGCAAGATTGACTTCCTGCTCATCGTTTTTCAGTCAGTCACATGACAGCGATATTTATTGTTATTTCTTCAGTCAGTCACATGACAGCAATATTTATAGTTATTTCTTCAGTCAGTCACATGACAGCAATATGTATAGTTATTTCTTCAGTCAGTCACATGACAGCAATATGTATAGTTATTTCTTCAGTCAGTCACATGACAGCAATATTTATAGTTATTTCTTCAGTCAGTCACATGAAAGCAATATTTATAGTTATTTCTTCAGTCAGTCACATGAAAGCAATATTTATAGTTATTTCTTCAGTCAGTCACATGAAAGCAATATTTATAGTTATTTCTTCAGTCAGTCACATGAAAGCAATATTTATAGTTATTTCTTCAGTCAGTCACATGAAAGCAATATTTATAGTTATTTCTTCAGTCAGTCACATGAAAGCAATATTTATAGTTATTTCTTCAGTCAGTCACATGAAAGCAATATTTATAGTTATTTCTTCAGTCAGTCACATGAAAGCAATATTTATAGTTATTTCTTCAGTCAGTCACATAACAGCAATATTTATAGTTATTTCTTCAGTCAGTCACATGAAAGCAATATTTATAGTTATTTCTTCAGTCAGTCACATAACAGCAATATTTATAGTTATTTCTTCAGTCAGTCACATAACAGCAATATTTATAGTTATTTCTTCAGTCAGTCACATGACATCAATATGTATAGTTATTTCTTCAGTCAGTCACATGACAGCAATATATATAGTTATTTGCGACCCATGGATAGAAAATGTACTGATGCCCCTAAGTTTAAGGAACTTCACACTCTAGCCAATCATCATCTGTTACGGCTCCACATCGAAGGACGGTTTCAACATCATCTGTCGCTTCCGTTAGTAATGCACATTGCTAGACTGTATCCTGTCCATCTAATGATGTTTCCCTCCCATTTGTGCCTCTGTCAACCTCTTGCTTTCTCACACCTCCTCTCTTCACCCAGGTAAGGTCTTTAACAAAGTGTCGTATCTTTTAGCAAAGTGTCGTGTCTTTTAGCAAAGTGTCATGTATTTTAACAAAGTGGCATTCCTTTTAACAAAGTGGCATTCCTTTTAACAAAGTAACATTCCTTTTAACAAAGTGTCATGTATTTTAACAAAGTGGCATTCCTTGTAACAAAGTGTCATGTATTTTAACAAAGTGGCATTCCTTTTAACAAAGTAACATTCCTTTAATAAAGTATCATGTATTTTAACAAAATGGCATTCCTTTTAACAAAGTAACATTCCTTTTAACAAAGTGTCATGTATTTTAACAAAGTGGCATTCTTTTTAACAAAGTAACATTCCTTTTAATAAAGTGTCATGTATTTTAACACCACTGAAATGAAATGTGTGAGACGTATGATTGGAGTTAGCTTGAGAGACAAAATCAGGAATGAAGCACTAAGGAAACAATTAGGGATCAAGCCAACAATAGAATACATACAGAAACAACAAGTTAAATGGTACGGCCACATAACCAGACAGAAAGAGCAAAGTATTATCCAAAAAACACTTAACAAACGATACGAAAACAGGAGACCTATTCGACGCCCTCGTAAAAGGTGGATAGATAGTGTATTAGAGACATTCGGAAATATAACAGCAGAGGAGGCAAATAGAAGGGCAAAAGACCGTACACTCACTCTCCCCTCAACACCGAAAGGTACATGAGGACAGAAAGAAGAAGATGTCTTTTAACAAAGTGGCATTCCTTTTAACAAAGTGTCATGTCTTTTAACAAAGTGGCAATTTTAACAAAGTGTCATGTCTTTTAACAAAGTGGCAATTTTAACAAAGTGTCATGTCTTTTAAAATGTCCAAAATATTCTATTTATTGATTTTTATTTCCCTTAATAGTGTATTTTTTCTTGCAAAGTGTTGTCAGAAACACTTTTTCTTTAGCTTTCTCCTCTTTCCACAAAGATCATACGCTTCTATAAATCTACATTTCAAAGGCATCAGTTCTGTCTTCTATCTGTTTCTTCATTGTCCATATTTATGAACCCTACATTAATGTAGAATAACGCACACACAAAAATAAATATTATTATCAGATATTGGGATTTATTTCTTTTTTACAAATTCAAACAATTTAATTGATGTATAAAAAACGGTTTTTAACGTCAACTTTTTTTCAGCTCCCCCCCCCCCCCACCTCCCCCTTGTCAACAACCTTCCAAACTTTTTCAGACCCCTTCCTTCCCCGTTATTGTTGACATAACTCGTGGACATTCTAATGTCATTACTTTTAGCGATTCATATTTTTTCCATTCATATTTTAGCCATTCATATTTTATCTGTCTGAAATCTAATCCTCTCGTAAAACGAAAACTACGTGTAATCCTGTCATAAAACGAGACCTACATCTAATCTGTTTATTTAATTTTTTCAGCTTCTACTTGTTATTTTTGGGTTTAATAATCGCAAGGCGACGAGTGAGTTTTGAAATCGATAATTAATCTATTGTTTAAAACTAGAGTTTGTTAGACGGCTGCACAGCTTGTTGGTTTGTTGTGAGTTTCAAATAAACTAGAAAATAATTATGTTTATATTTTGTTCATGAAATTTCCATTAAACTTACCACGCAGAAAAAAATTATTATTATCCAGGGATGGGGATCTGATCCACGACATTTTGGGTTAATAGCAAGATGATCTAATCAAAGGTACCATCTAAGCTAACCAACATATAACTCGGATGATTCACGCAATAGAGAAATGTTATGAGATAACATATAGCTTGGATAATTCACACACTGGAGAAGATTGTATGAACACATCCCTGGCCTAACCCGGCCGGCTCGTCCAGGACAGAAGCGTTCAGAGTGACCCCGATGAAGTGATTATTCTGTAATGAATACGTATCGTATCGACAATAAGAAGCAAACTGCAGAGAGAGCGTAACACCCCCCCCCCTCCGGTGCTCTCATGATTAAAACTAAGAAAATGTCACAAAATGGGAAAACTACTCACTAAAACAAGGAAATGGGAAAACTACTCACTAAAACAAGGAAATGGGAAAACTACTCACTAAAACAAGGAAATGGGAAAACTACTCACTAAAACAAGGAAATGGGAAAACTACTCACTAAAACAATGAAATGGGAAAACTACTCACTAAAACAATGAAATGGGAAAACTACTCACTAAAACAAGGAAATCGGAAAACTACTCACTAAAACAAGGAAATGGGAAAACTACTCACTAAAACAAGGAAATGGGAAAACTACTCACTAAAACAAGGAAATGGGAAAACTACTCACTAAAACAAGGAAATGGGACAACTACTCACTAAAATAAGGAAATGGGACAACTACTCACTAAAATAAGGAAATGGGACAACTACTCACTAAAATAAGGAAATGGGACAACTACTCACTAAAACAAGGAAATGGGAAAACTACTCACTAAAACAAGGAAATGGGAAAACTACTCATTAAAACAAGGAAATGGGAAAACTACTCACTAAAACAAGGAAATGGGAAAACTACTCACTAAAACAAGGAAATGGGAAAACTACTCACTAAAACAAGGAAATGGGAAAACTACTCACTAAAACAAGGAAATGGGAAAACTACTCATTAAAACAAGGAAATGGGAAAACTACTCACTAAAACAAGGAAATGGGAAAACTACTCACTAAAACAAGGAAATGGGACAACTACTCACTAAAACAAGGAAATGGGACAACTATTCACTAAAACATGGAAATGGGAAAACTACTCACTAAAACAAGGAAATGGGAAAACTATTCACTAAAACAAGGAAATGGGAAAACTACTCACTAAAACAAGGAAATGGGAAAACTACTCACTAAAACAAGGAAATGGGAAAACTACTCACTAAAACAAGGAAATGGGAAAACTACTCATTAAAACAAGGAAATGGGAAAACTACTCACTAAAACAAGGAAATGGGAAAACTACTCACTAAAACAAGGAAATGGGACAACTACTCACTAAAACAAGGAAATGGGACAACTATTCACTAAAACATGGAAATGGGAAAACTACTCACTAAAACAAGGAAATGGGAAAACTACTCACTAAAACAAGGAAATGGGACAACTACTCACTAAAACAAGGAAATGACTCCTTGTTAGGTTAATACTCCTCCCTGCACAAGGCGTTCTACGATAGTCTCCCACACAAAAATCATGAATGTCTCTAGTTATATTGTTACATTGTCTATCAATGTGTTCCCCGTTTTTCATTTCCAATGAATCATTTTACGTAGAAATGTCTTTAGAATCCTCGATTTTTGTATGGATATTTCTATTCATTTATAGTTGCGGATCCAGCGACACGTAGAATCATGATTCTTCTTCTCGCGGTATATCCATTTATGTCCTTCAACTTCAGGGGTGGAGGAGTTCTTTGGAGGCATTTTTTTGTATATATGTTTGTTTTCGTTGATGCTTTTAATTATGGAATCCATCTTTTGCATGGTCTACCCCTGGTTTTGTATCCATCTTCTTGTGAAAAGATGAGAAATGCAGCAGTTCTACAGCGGGGAGTAACTAGAAAGTAATTGATAGAGCAAAATCCTTCTACATTGGTGATTCCATGCCCAAACTGTCCAAGGACAATTGCAGCTCGTATAGGGCTTATTAGCCATCTACGAACTATTAGGCGTGGACATAATTCTAACTCAATTTTTTCAAATGGTGCAACAAATGGCCATCATCACTTGTGATGGATGAAATCACACACCCATCGTGTCGTGTCTGTATAGCAATGCTTTTTTTTAGGAGCACTCTAAGATTTTAGTCTGGAAATGCGTGAAAACAACTTCATCTGTTGTCTTCTGATGTAATCCAAGATTGGAATTGTATTTGTTAGTCTTTTGGTGTGCTCATTTATTAGTCTGTCGCGTATGGTCACTCCGAGAAATACTTTGACAAATCATTTCTGTTTTTACAAGTTTTCTCTTGGCTTTTACTGTTAGTGTGTACGTTTTTTTTTAAAATTTTTGTTTTGGGGAGGAAGCACTAGGGGAGAGAGAGAGAGAGAGAGAGAGAGAGAGAGATACCGACTTCTACACTAGTTTTTAAACCCACTTCACCTAAAATTGTACCCCTTTCAACTCGTCCACCATTTCTTATCAATGAGCTTTTCCCTGCCAAATAAAGAAACAGAATCTTACATAACTATTTATTTCACTTCAATTACTTCATTTTCGAATTAAAATCTTTATATTACAGCTACATTCCTCTTCCTAATGACCTGATATTTTAAGATTTTGTCGTAAAATAATTTATGTTTATATTAACTCATTTTACCGACAAAAAAGCCCTCGTTCGGCGTTGATAATTTCTGTTTGTACAAAGTACGATAGAAGTACAGTTCTCAAGCTACGTTGACAGCATCACTGACTCATTTCAGTGGTGACATCACTGACTCATTTCAGTGGTGACATCACTGACTCATTTCAGTGGTTACATCACTGATTCGTGTCAATGATGTCGTCACTGACTCATTTAAATGACTCAATGACAACGTAAATTTTTCTGAGAGATTTTGACACAAACCAATTCTGACTAGTATCTTAGCAGACTAGCAGACTTTGTAAAGTGGAATCCCGTTATAACAACATGGCCCGGACCGACAAAATATTTATGCAATAACAGAAATTCGCTATATACAGTACAAACAATACAGAATATAATCAAGGATTTTGAAGTGTTGTTAAATAGAAAAATATGTTATAAAAGAATGCGCTTTAGAGGGACTCCACTTTATTAATGCAACTGTTGCAGAGAACTTACGATATCGCTGTTCAACCCCCCCCCCCCCCCCCCCCGCCAAAAAAAGCAAGGGTTGCTCAGTGTCTCAGAGACTTCTATCACTTATGTTCAGAGTATGGAAGGACATTCCAGGCACTCTGGATGACTCATTGCAATACACCACAGGCAATACCACTATCATCATCTACATCTCAGTTGAGTTCAATTGATCGTCTCCGACTTCGACGCACGAAGAAAATCGCCATTTATTCTCTGACGTACTAGAATTAAAACGAAATGTAATAGTATTTTCTTCAAGCGGAACATTGAAAGAATCGACCTCTCTTTAACGAGAAGAGAAGCACAAATACGCAGTCTTTTTCTATTTCCGTTCAGATCCCTGTGGAGAATGGGACAGCAACTATCATTCTCTAACAAGTTCTGCGCTTTGCAGTTCTCTTCATCTGTGCCCACGAGATCCCAATTAATTTGGTCTCTTCTTTCAGTGTTATTCTCCAGGTGTCTCTGGGTCTCTGATCTCTTCTCTCGCAGTTTTTTTTTATTAGGTAAAGCTGGCATTATATCACTTACACACTAGCTCCCTTAACGAATCGTAGTTTTTATCTTTTAAATTAACAAGGTCCAAGCTACAATCTCATAACTTGTGTGAATAGAGAATTAACTTGAAATTGAAACGGTACCTCATGTTTAGAACTACGAACTCATTTCAAATGTGTAGTGTCGAGTATATGAATTCTAGCAGTATCTTTGTGTCAACACCTTGTGAACTGAACGTATGGCCTACAGCAGTATCTATATGTCAACACCTTGTGAACTGAACGTATGGCCTACAGCGGTGGCTATATGTCATCACCTTGTGAACTGAACGTATGGTCTACAGCAGTATCTATATGCCAACACCTTGTGAACTGAACGTATGGCCTACAGCAGTATCTATATGTCAACACCTTGTGAACTGAACGTATGGCCTACCGCAGTATCTATATGTCAACACCTTGTGAACTGAACGTATGGCCTACAGCAGTATCTATATGTCAACACCTTGTGAACTGAACGTATGGCCTACAGCAGTAGCTATATGTCAACACCTTGTGAACTGAACGTATGGCCTACAGCGGTGGCTATATGTCAACACCTTGTGAACTGAACGTATGGCCTACAGCGGTAGCTATATGTCAACACCTTGTGAACTGAACGTATGGCCTACAGCAGTATCTATATGTCAACACCTTGTGAACTGAACGTATGGCCTACAGCGGTAGCTATATGTCAACACCTTGTGAACTGAACGTATGGCCTACAGCGGTAGCTACGAGATATGTCAACGCCTCGTGAAGAGTGCAAATGCAAAAAAATTCTATAAAAATGCACAATTTCCCAGAACATTTTCTTTTCTTTAAGAAAAAGCACATCACAACGAAATGTGATGTCATTGTTCAATCAGTGTCCAATGCTACTACCATTACATGTCGCGAGCTCCAACGATATAAAGAGCAGGGTAACACAATCAAATCAGCATGTCAAAAGATGAGAAACATTCTATGCCCTGGAGTAGTATTAATGCATAGGCGAGTTGGACTGCTAGAATGTTATATTGAGCCAATCCTTTTTTATGGATGCCTAGCATGGATGGTAAACAAAAGTGATCAAGTGATTAGTTGGAGTCAACTGAGATGTGATTTTTGAGAAGAATTATATAAATTCCATGAACAGACAAGAAAACTAATGTAGATGTTCTCAGAGATACTGGAATAAAATGACAAATTGTTACAAAATATAGAAACAGTCAAGATGTTTAGAGTATGTCATGAGAAAAGCACAATTGAATATTTAGGTAACCACCGGAAATATCAAGGGGAGAAGAGACAGAGGAAGATAAAGAGAGGCGTTTCTGGCTGGGTTTTCGCTGTGGTCAAAAACATGTCACCAACTGAACTTATTATCAACGCAAGAGACAAAGAATTGTTGAGAAAAATGATCGCCAACGTCACTCGGTATGGCAATTGATTGATTGATTCCAATGTTCAGAAGTCTATACAGACAGGAGGGTAGGCTCCATCAATTCAGCCTTCAGCAGGAGGTCCTCATAGTTGTACCATACATTCACTTCCACTTCTGTCTCTTTGGGCCATGTTTTATTGTCCTTAGGTCGCCAAAGAGCGGACATATCTGCAGAATGTGTTCAGGAGTAAGGGGACCTTTTTTGCGCAGACATTGGTCATTTGGGGCAACTGTTGTTTTGTGGAGATGTACTTGTAATGGAAGTGCTACTCTATGGAAGTGAAGTATGGACAAAAAAATAAGACATCACAAAAATCATTGGAGGCAGCGGAAATGTGGTTTATTTGAAGAATGTTACGCATTCCTTGGACAGCAAAGGTTATTAATGAAGAATATCTTAGAAGAATGGATGTGAAAAGATGCATTATTGATAATATAAGAAAAAAGACAGTCAACATTTATTGGGCACATAATGAGAAAAGGTGGCATTGCGAATATAGTGACAACAGGAAAGATAGAAGGGAAAAGACCAAGGGGAAGACCCAGAGAAAAGATATTGGACAGTTTGACTAAATGGCTTCGATTGACGACACCAAGAGAGATGATGACATATATGACAGATCGATGTACATGGAGAAATATGATCGTCAACGCCATTCGGCACGGCACTTGATGATGATGATGCTTTTAATCTAGTGTGCCTTGTGTGGTTCCTAAAGATAAAAATTTGCTGTGGTCTGTTCAGCTGCAAGAAGGGGTCTTGTGGAATGTTGCTGATTTCTCAGCTGCAGGAAGGGGTCTTGTGGAATGTTGCTGATTTCTCAGCTGCAGGAAGGGGTCTTGTGGAATGTTGCTGACTTCTCAGATGCAGGAAGGGGTCTTGTGGAGAATTTCTGTCTGTTCTCTGATTCCATTTTAGGAATTTCCCCCCTTTTCCTTTATTTTTATTTATCAAGGTTGTTTCTACTGAACTGTATCATACTATTTGAAATTACTTTCCGCCGAAGACAGATTCCTCCGGCCATTGGCTCAAATAAAACGGCGACACGACACATTTCCATTTTCTCGACTACATCCTGTTGTAAATCTAGTAGGACCATTGTCCTGCTGCAGGAGAGATCCAGCGGGAGTTTGAGAATGAACGATGAAGAAGACGAAATTACTTATTCTAAGCGGACGATCGTTCATATTTGCAATATTCTGAATATTTCGTTTAATTCTATTCCTAATATACCTGTGGCCTTTTCTCTCTCTCTCTCTCTCTCTCTCACACACACACACACACACTCACTCACCTTCATAAAGAACTATATTTATGCATATGGTTGCCTATCGCTATGAGATATCAAATCAGCCATGATCGAACCGCAGCAGATTTGAATAGCCTGTAAACTCTACGAAAACTTGAAGTATCACTTACCCCAGGTAGAAGCAAATGAGGTTAAACAAACTGACGTTAAATTAGAACACGAAAAATGCAATGTTGTGGAAGTGATACTCTGCAATTTATTGAAGCATAAAAATAGAACGTGTGCTTTAAATAAGACAGGCATGTAGATTGGTTACTTGTAGCGCGATTGCCGGTAGAGCGATTGCCTGTAGAGTGTTTACCTGTAGATTGTTTACCTGTAGATTGGTTACCTGTAGATTGGTTACTTGTAGAGCGATTGCCTGTAGAGTGGTTACCTATAGAGTGGTTACCTGTAGAGTCGTTACTTGTAGAGCGATTGCCTGTAGAGTGGTTACTTGTAGAGTGGTTACTTGTAGAGCGATTGCCTGTAGAGCGATTGCCTGTAGAGTGGTTACCTGTAGATTGGTTACCTGTAGATTGGTTACTTGTAGAGCGATTGCCGGTGGAGTGGTTACCTGTAGAGTGGTTACTTGTAGAGTGGTTACTTGTATAGCGATTGCCGGTAGATCGATTGCCTGTAGAGTGGTTACCTGTAGAGTGGTTACCTGTAGAGTGGTTACTTGTAGAGCGATTGCCTGTAGAGTGGTTACTTGTAGAGTGGTTACCTGTAGAGTGGTTACTTGTAGAGCGATTGCCTGTACAGCAGGCACTTTTAGAAGGGATACCTGAAGTGTGGTTCATGTGTACATGTGACTAAACTAACGGAACTATATGTGGACAGGTAACTAAACGAACAGAACTGTATATGAACAGGTAACTAAACTAACAGAATTGTGTGTGAACAGGTAACTAAACTAACAGAATTGTGTGTGAACAGGTAACTAAACTAACAGAGCTATATATGAACAGGCAACTAAACTAACAGAACCATATGTGAACGGGTGACTAAAGTAACAGACTTTTATATTGACAAGTAATTAAAGTAGCAGACACCTACGAGAACACGGAACTGAAGTAACAGATATTTATACAGGTAGGTATGTAAAGCAATATTCCCTTATGTGGACAGGTATCTAAAGTAACATATGTTTGTGTGAGCATGTATTTAAAGTAACAAACGTTTATGTGGACAGGTAATTAAAGTAACAGATGTTTATGTGGACAGGTAATTAAAGTAACAGATGTTTATGTGGACAGGTAATTAAAGTAACAGATGTTTATGTGGACAGGTAATTAAAGTAACAGATGTTTATGTGGACAGGTAATTAAAGTAACATTTGTTTATGTGGACAGGTAATTAAAGTAACAGATGTTTATGTGGACAGGTAATTAAAGTAACAGATGTTTATGTGGACAGGTAATTAAAGTAACAGATGTTTATGTGGAAAGGTAATTAAAGTAACAGATGTTTATGTGGACAGGTAATTAAAGTAACATTTGTTTATGTGGACAGGTAATTAAAGTAACATTTGTTTATGTGGACAGGTAATTAAAGTAACAGACGTTTATGTGGACAGATAATTAAAGTAACAGATGTTTATGTGGACAGGTAATTAAAGTAACATTTGTTTATGTGGACAGGTAATTAAAGTAACAGACGTTTATGTGGACAGATAATTAAAGTAGCATGTAAATGTTGAAAGATAATTAAAGTAATAAAGTTAATGTGGACAAGTAATTAAGTAACAGATGTTAATGTGGACATGTTTCTAAAGTAATAAACGTTTATACGGACAGGTTTACAAAGTAAACATTTATGTGGACAGGTTTCTAAAGTAACAACATTTTATATGCACAGGTTTCTAAAGCAGCAAACGTTTGTGTAAATATGTATTTAACAGCAATATACGTTTATGTGCGCAGGTAACTAAAGTAGCATATGTTTTATGTGGACAGGTAACTAAACTAGCATACCTTTTATATGCACAGGTAACTAAAGTAGCATATCTTTTATGTGCACAGGTAACTAAAGTAGCATACTTCTTTTTTGACAGATAATTTTGCAGATAATTTAACCTTTTGGGGCAGGTAATTTAACTCCTATACTAACAAATGGATGCGTGTCTTGGACAATAAACAAACAGGAAAGTGGGAAAGTAGAGGTAACAGTGATGTGGTTCTACAGAAGAATGCTGAGAATACCATGGACTGCAGGAAAACTAATGTCAAGGCGTTGAAAGAGTCAAATGCCAGATGGAGTTTAATCAATAATATAAGAAAAATTCAATTTCCATTTTTGGCCACTTCATGAGACAGGGAGGTTTGGAGAACATAGTCACAACACGGAAGATTGAAGGCAAGAGAAACAGAGGACGACAACGTTAGAACTTATTGTAGATAGTTTAACAACCTGGCATAGCAGGGAAACAACAACAGTCCAGATACATAGTACTGGAAATAGAGAGCTGTGGAGATTCATGATCGCCTTCTCCAGTCGGCATTGCAGCTGTTGATGATGAATTTAGCAGACGATTATGTGGACATGCAATTAAAATAACATATATTTATTGTGATAAGTCATGTGACGTATTCTCTCCAGAATGTTGTTTTCCCTAAGAACCCCCCCCCCCCCGGATTCTTCAATGTTATGGGCCACGCGGCTTGCATTTATCTGACCAAACAGGCGTAGTTTTCATTTTGTTATTGTGTTTAACAACCAATACTCTGGCATCTTTAATGTGTTTATAATATCTGAGTTTCTCTTTTTTTCCCCCTTCCATGATATTCTAAGTATCTTTCTGTAACATTTCATCTCAAAGGCGTTGATCTTCTTTGCGTATTTGTGTTTTACTTAGGGCCCATGTTTCACAGTCATATTTTGCAACTGGAAAAACAAAAGTTTTTAGCATTAACAGTTTCATTTCTATTTTGTCGTTTTTCCATATGTTTTTCAATCGTGTCATTTTAAAATATGCCATTGCCAATCTCTTCCTTATCTCTGCCATACAGTCGTCTGCACCGTTGATGTTTGCTCCTAAGTATTGGAATTTATCCACACATTCTATCTCGGTATTGTCTATTCTGATTTTTGGTTGTTGTGTTGTAACATTTGTTGACATGTTTTTATTTGTTGAGTAATTTGTTTAAATATAAGTTTTGTGATTCGCTGTATTTATTTGTGTTCTTGATTAGTTGTTCCAGTCCCTTTATTTTATTTGAAAGAAGCCCTGTGTCTTCTGCGTAGCGTAGTTCAGGGATTTCAAAACGACCGATGTTTAAAGCGTGGTAGACCGAGCTGTGTATATCGTCTCTCACATTTCTCATGATATCTTTAGCGTAAATGTTGAACAGGTATGGGAAGAGTGTGCATCCCTGCCTTACTCCACTCTGTACCTCAAATCACTCTGAGAGATCGTCCTCTAACTTTACTGCAGCCTCTTGATCTTGGTAAAGCTCGTCTATTAGATGAGTCAGATGTCTTGAAAAATATGTTGGAAATATGTACTCACTGTGCAAAACTGAAATCCAACAGGTAAAGCGTTAAACAAGGTAATTAAGTTTTGCTAATAACACGAAACACTCATAGGTACACACAAAAATCGAAGTTTCGACCGAAAGGCCTATATCAAGATATTATACACGTATACATAAAAAACGGCAAGTACGGACGACACAACTTGCCTAATTTCGAAACCTAAGTTGTTGCTTATTTCTCATAGTTTCTGGCGTTGGAGAAGGTCGAACGCTTTTGAGCAATCAATGAAGCACATGTGCAGGACAGTTGAGAATTGTCTACATTTTCCTATGATAAGCTTCATGTTAAGGATCTGATCTCTTGTTCCTCTACCCTATCTGAATCCGGCTTGTATTTCCTTTTTACCCCCATCTCTATCTATTACAGTTCGGTAATTTGGGAAAATCGGAAGGATGTCTTTTTCGGGGTGGGGTATATATATATATATATATATATATATATATATATATATATATATATATATATATATATATATATATATATATATATATATATATATATATATATATATATATATATATATATATATATATATATATATATATATATATATATATATATATATATATATATATAATGATGATTATTTTTTTGTGCGCATGCCTCCGGTCATGTGCCGCTGTCCCATAATTTACAGCATAATTTGTGGTAGATCTTGTTTCCGTCCTCGCCCCCTGCGTGTATCATTTCTGTTGTTAAACTATCGTTCAACAACAACAAAACTGTCAAATACTGCATGTTTCCTTCCCGTTAGGAAGTTGCAGGAGGTTGGCAGTTGTAGCTGTGTGATAAAGTTGCTGGAGGTTGATAGTTGTAGCTGTGTGATAAAGTTGCAGGAGGTTGATAGTTGTAGCTGTGTGATAAAGTTGCAGGAGGTTGATAGTTGTAGCTGTGTGATAAAGTTGCAGGAGGTTGATAGTTGTAGCTGTGTGATAAAGTTGCAGGAGGTTGATAGTTGTAGCTGTGTGATAAAGTTGCTGGAGGTTGGTAGATATAGCTGTGTGATAAAGTTGCAGGAGGTTGGTAGATATAGCTGTGTGATAAAGTTGCAGGAGGTTGGTAGATATAGCTGTGTGAAAAGTCACAGGAGGTTGGTAGATATAGCTGTGTGATAAAGTTGCAGGAGGTTGGTAGATATAGCTGTGTGAAAAGTCACAGGAGGTTGGTAGATATAGCTGTGTGATAAAGTTACAGGAGGTTGGTAGATATAGCTGTGTGATAAAGGCCGCATGCTCTTGATATCTCCACGTCATGTAGGCCTACAGGGTGAGTTTTTAAATTCATCATCTGACATAAAAAAAAACTCTTACTCGGAGTTGAACCCTGGACCTCATAGATGTCAGATCAACGCTATAACCTCTCGGCCGTGTGCCAGACACATTTATGCACGCGTGATTTTCTGTCATCCCAAATGTCATAGAACGGGAATGTACTGCAATCACTCAGATATCCACAAACATCATGATGTCGTTTCATCACTTAAACATTCACAAACAGCAGAATGTCTTCCTATCACTCAAACATTCACAAACACTAGAATGTATTCATATGACTCGAATATTCACAAACAACTGACAAACATTCACAAACACTATAATGTTGTCATTTCACTCAAACATTTACAAACAACAGAATGTCTATCACTCAAACATTCACAAACACTAGAATGTCTTTCTATTACTCAAACATTCACAAACAACAGAATGTCTTCCTATCACTCAAACATTCACAAACAACAGAATGTCTTCCTATCACTCAAACATTCATAAACAACATAATGTCTTTCTATCACTCAAAGATTCACAAACATTGAAATGTCTTCCTATAGCTCAAACATTCACAACAACAGAATGTCTTCCTATAGCTCAAACATTTACAAACAACAGAATGTCTTCCTATAGCTCAAACATTCACAAACAACAGAATGTCTTCCTATAGCTCAAACATTCACAAACAACAGAATGTCTTCTTATAGCTCAAACATTCACAAACAACAGAATGTCTTCCTATATCTCAAACATTCACAAACATCAGTTGTTTGGAGACTTTGTGAATCGTGATATCAACTAACATATCTCTAAATAAAACGATTAACATTGATTTAATTTCAAAACCATGCAGTCTCTCTACGGCCATTGAGTGGAACGAGAGAAAAAATAAACGTTGTGTTCAAAGTTATATAGAACCTGGACCACGAGATGAGCGCGTGAAGACTGACAGACACTTGGCCACAACCGTGTTTCCAGTGTTTCCTGGAACCAATACTTGTAGATAAGGTTGACTTAATTGGCATGCCTCTGTTCGTGTTGGCAGTATATTTGATCCATGAAGCTCATGGCATGTCAATCTTACCGTTCGGGTTAATAATATAAATTTTGGGGCGTAGAAAGTTCTTAGCGTGTGACACAAGACGAGGCGGGTTCAAGACATATTTCTGAACAGCACGTGTGGTATAATTCTATGAAATTATTCGCGTTGTTCAATTGTGAACATATTGATGCATGTTACAGCGTGTAAGTACATTTTTCTAGTGTGTTGTTTATGTTGTGTGTTGTTTTTGTTTACTTTGGTTATCATAACTTATGTTTATTTGTTCATTAACACTTACATTCTTCGCAACGAAGGTTGGCTGCAATGGACCTCCAACCTCTTATCTCTTGCCTTTGTGGTGCACTTTACTAGTCTTTATCCTGTCCATCTCCTGATCTCGTTTTTTCATCCCACTTTTATCTGTTTTTCTCTTGCTCTCCTCCCTCGACTCTATCAACAGTGTGCCATGTCTTTTGATTTCCAAAATAATATAATTGCTTTATTTGTATTCCCTTTGTATTTGTGTTTGTAGTTCTTTTCCCCTTCTATTTCTATGAAGTTCTCCTTATTCTTCTATATATTCATATCTTAGACATGAATACTGCATTCTAGTTGTTTGTTCATTACCCATGCTATCTAGTCAGTTCATTACCCATGCTATCTAGTCAGTTCATTACCCATGCTATCTAGTCAGTTCATTACCCATGATATCTAGTCAGTTCATTACCCATGCTATCTAGTCAGTTCATTACCCATGCTATCTAGTCAGTTCATTACCCATGCTATCAAGTCAGTTCATTACCCATGCTATCTAATCAGTTCATTACCCATGCTATCTAGTCAGTTCATTACCCATGCTATCTAGTCAGTTCATTACCCATGCTATCTAGTCAGTTCATTACCCATGCTATCTAGTCAGTTCATTACCCATGCTATCTAGTCAGTTCATTACCCATGCTATCTAGTCAGTTCATTACCCATGCTATCTAGTCAGTTCATTACCCATGCTATCTAGTCATACATTATTGTAGAGTAGATGAAACATGTTATAATTCTCATGTTTAGTTTATGATTTGTTTCGATGTTAATATTTTCCTCATTTTATTGAAAGTACTAAGTAACAGAATTCACATAACTAGGAAGTAATATAACAACAGACGGCAAGAGCAGCAAACAAATACACAATAGATGTAATAAAGCATACCAAGTCCTAAGGCAAATAACACCAATCTTCAGAAACAGAAACGTAGATTTAAACACCACAAGAACACTATTCAAAACGATTATTATGCGAACACTGTGCTGCAATGTCAACCATGAACAACGACAACACAAGACAAGGTAAACATGTGACAACTGATGACATGCTTACGCAGAATCCTAGGAATATCCTAAGACACACAACAGCACACGATGTTACAAGAAGACACACAACAGCACACGATGTTACAAGAAGACACACAACAGCACACGAAGGTACAAGAAGACCCACAACAGCACACAATGGTACAAGAAGATACACAACAGCACACTTGTTACAAGAAGATACACAACAGCACACAATGTTACAAGAAGACCCACAACAGCACACGATGTTACAAGAAGACACATAACAGCACACGATGTTACAAGAAGACACATAACAGCACACGATGTTACAAGAAGACACACAACAGCACACGATGGTACAAGAAGACACACAACAGCACACGATGGTACAAGAAGATACACAACAGCACACGATGTTACAAGAAGTCACACAACAGCACACAATGTTACAAGAAGTCACACAACAGCACACAATGTTACAAGAAGTCCTGTGATTTCTTGTATATACTGTGGAAGAATCCTTGTTTCTCAGAATGGCTTCGTGAGTCACATTCATAATTGTCACGGATTGTCGATGCAATTTCTTACATACTCTGTTCACTCTAAGAATGAAGTGAGTCAGTGCTTCTGATTGGTTGTTGGTCGCAGAACGCATTAATCGATTGTTAATTGCCCAATAGTATTGTTCTTAAATTTAGTTTTTAAATGTTTTTTTTTAAATGTTTAAATATTGTTTTTGATTGTTCTCAAATGTTTTACATAATATTGTTTTTACAAGTCAACAGCTGTTTAAATACCACCTGTTGTCGCTGAGTAATGTGGAGGTGTGTTTTGATCCACTTCATTCTTAAAGTGAACAGAGTATAGACGATGTCCGTAGGCACGTCAAGAATTGGGGAGGGATGCCTGAGAAGGTTTGACAAACGTTGACGAGGGGGAGGTGTGGAGGTGTTTGACAAAAGTTGAAGTCAACAAGAAAGTTGTATAGAAGAAGATACACAACACTAATTAAATTATTTGAACTGAAACTAAATGACAAAAGTTCGAAAAAGGGACATTTTTTTCACATTTCTCAGAACTGTTTTAAAATTCACAGAATTTATTTGATGTATAAAAGACCGTTATGTTCACAGCAACCTTTGTAAACCCCCCCCCCCCCTCTTGTCAATAACTTTGAAACTTATTCCAACACTCCCCCCTCTAATAGTTTTAATTTTTGGACAGCTCCGCAGTCTGTTGGCAAGGTGGAGTGTGTCAAAAATTGGTAAAAATGACTGTTGACAAAATAAATGGACAACTCCTTAACACAATAATAATACTTTAATCAGGACTATAGGTTCATAGGAACGCAGAGTGGGCGGTACTACTCCGCAGTGGGCGCTGGCGCCTTCTACGAGTGGTGGGGGTGCTAGATAGTCGGTTCGGAAGCAAGTAATGGGGACGTTCAGGAGGTCTAGGGGTCGGTGGCTTGTTATAGTTGTTATTGTGAAATTAATTATATGCATTACAAAATTAATTGTTTTCGTGATTTTGCGATGTTTTTGTAACATATTTAATTATTACAATAAGATTCTGACTAGTGTAATCTCTTAATGTGCATTCCAAATTTTCATATTTAAATCATTGTATGAAATTGTGCATAACGTTATTCTAGCATACACTTTATACAATCATTACATATGGGTTATGTTACATGAAAATCGATACAGTAATCACTGTGTTTAAGAAGACGCAAATACTGGTCACACTGTATTCAATAATTTAACGCCGTCATCAGTAATGTATCATTACTTTAAATCTACGTGGAAAATATCAGATATAATGGGGAGGGTATCGTTACAACATTTATATCTTGTACAGTTGACGGTGTTCCTAAAACGTGTATGAACCTATGATTTGGAAAGACGGAAAGATGTCTACTATATCATCTGATTTGACAGAAATATGCTTTCTAGTAGCGCGTGTTTGATTTCTTCTGTACTTCATTTCATTGTTGTGTTACCCGATTCTTTAATCGGCTATCGCGGCCAATAATAATAACTGTCTTGCAAAACTATCTCTGTAAGTTCGTTGTAAGAAAACAGACAGATATAGCACTTCTTGATTCTTGATTAGAAACTGGCCTCACGGCACGTTGGGCATTCCCATAAGTGCTCCGACCTCTGTTCCAGCAACCATTCGACTCAATGGTTTTTCGAGTCTAATGTTGCCGAAACAGACGTCGACATCAGGGCACAACTCTGGCCCTTGCGACAGGTTTCTTTGTTGTTCCGCCCACCCACGCTGTGCCCGTAACTAGTTCAAGCACAACGTTGGCCTGTCGGAACAACATGGTAACTGTTATCGAAGTTATGACTACGGGATTGTATAGATGAAGCTTCTATAAGAAGATAACCTCAATATAAAGGCATGTCATCTACTAAGGTTTTCTGTTACATGATTGGTGTGTAAGGTGAGCCATTAGAGAGACCCACAGACGCAACCGCATGCGCACATATAGCACTTTGTGACTCCAGCCATATCATTGCCTAATGATATTTATACAACGGGCATACTTAAATTCAGTGGTATTAACACAATTCATTCATATCTAGCCATTCTTCCGATTCCTCTCCTGGTATCTGACCCCTGTGCCGCCTCTTCTTTTAGAACCACTGAAATCACATTCTTTCACTCAAGTTCCTCGAAACACAAAATCTGAACAAGTGCCACAAAAAATTGGACGCTAATTCTTCACAAGCTGTACGGGTGCGGATAATCTGCGTGGATTCCCTATTATTCTTGCATTGTTCATTTCGCACTCCACGACAAATCTAGTAATCTTTCATACACATTATTTAAGATGTTTACTGGTGGGTGCACCGTCCCTCTTACATGCAGTTCTGTTTCAAATGTGAGGCAGTGTGTAAATTTTAATACGGGCCATTTTTATTTCTGCAGTTGTTACACCACCCAAGTTTCAGTACATCTCCCCTTTATTTCTGTAGTTGTTACACCACCCGAGTTTCACTACATCTCCCATTTATTTCTGTAGTTGGTACATCACACGCGTTTTATTATACTTCTCCTTGAGAAATTAACATACAATCCGTACTTCAAAGAAACACAAAATTGTATTTTCTACTTAAAAATTCAGTGTAGTAAAGAATCTCTCTCTCTCTCTCTCTCTCTCTCTCTCTGTCTTTCTTTCTTTTCTTTCTCTATATAAATGCATCGCATATTTTCTATGACAAGTTTTTTTTTAGTAATACTCTGTTCAGTCTAAGAATGAATTAGGTCAGTGTTTCTGATTGGTTGTTGGACTCATAAATGGAACGTTAAGTGCGCAATAATATAGTTCATTCGATCATAATACTATTCTTAATGTAAATCTATTATTGTTAAGTGAAACATGTCTATCACAACAGTAATGTTTGTTTTACATGTCTATCACAACAGTAATGTTTGTTTTATATGTCTATCACAACAGTAATGTTTGTTTTATATGAACATCCTATGATAAATTACTCAAAGCTGCAGTTATATTGTTGCGCAATATCTTCTTCTTCTTCTTTCGTTCACTTGAAATATGTCTATATCTGTAATTCTGTCTCCTTAATAAAACTCACTGTCTTTTGTAGTTCATACAGTGTCCCATAGAGTTTTGATTCCAGTGTTGTTTCCCCTGTCCAATATGTCTGCCTCAACGTGTCATATTCCGAACATTTCGCAATATAATTATAGTTCCTTACAAAACGTAAAAAAGTTCTGAATAACTAATTATGTTATTGTTTTTAAATGTCATCTGCTGTATAAAAATCACCCATTGTCGCGGAGTAATATATGGGTGTGTTTTTAACCATTTCAATCTTAGACTGACCAGAGTATCTGTCTTTTGTTCGGTGTTGTTTGCGTCATTCTTTATAATAGTGTCTTTCAATACGAGATCCGTGGACAACAAAAACAATAATAATAATAATAATAATAATAATAATAATAATAATAAGATCCATATCCCGCCAGGGACGTAGGGATGCCACGTTAAAAACCCCATCCCAACACCTCCGTCTTTAGTTAATCGGGAGAATGTATGAAAAATCACGCACGGAATTTTATTGTTGTTGTTAATCCAGGATTTTCTCTCACTCCTTCTTTTCCTTCAACCCTCAACTGTACATTTTAGAACATAAAAGAAACGACGTTTGTAAATTAGAAAACTGTTCGAAGCAACGAAAAATTGTTTAAATTCTGTTTCACAGATAAAACACACGGCTTCAACGTTTCGACCACAGTGACTTTTCCAATATAAAGGATAACACAAAAATTGTAAATGAACTAAATAAAACCAAAGAAAGTATATAAGCATTAATGTTACCAATTATCTCCCTATATATAAACTATACAATTATAGACCCCTTCTGAGGAGAAGGTTTCTTCAATAGGCATTGCACTAAGCCGAATGATGAAATCTTCTTGGTATGAAAGAAAGCTCACAAAAACCATCCCACTAAACATAGGAAGTAAGAGATAATCGTTCGCAATTTCTGGGGTTCTCAAACAAACATCAACAGCAAGCAACGATGTGAATGTGGAGTCAAAAAAAAACGGAGCGGAAATAAAGAGAAAGTAAGTTTGAAAGAATGAGATTTTAATGGTTCTAAAATAGGAGGCAGTAAGAGGGACATCATAGAGATTGAGAGAAGGTCTAGACACATCAATGAGTTATATTAATACCATCTGGTTTAAGAAAACCACGTGTGTGAATAGGGAAGATCTCAGTGACTCTGTGCTCAAATGTGCAGGACTGAATTACTGTGACCGAGTTATCCAGCGCACTCTTGTGACTGGGATCGTTTAAATGTGAAGTCATATTTACCATACGTATATCTTAGAGGTGCCGACAAAAACCATCACCAACTTTGAGGCAAGTGTCTCCGATGTATGCCAGATGGCACCGCTTACAGATGATAGCATAGATAACATTTCTAGATAAAAAATTGTTTTGGAAAATTCGCTGAAAATGTCATATTTGCTGAAAATTGTTCAAATTTATGTGAATGACGTCTGGATTTATTTATGTCTAAAAAAACTACTACTGATATCATAAATGCACTACTATCATGTGTATTCTTTGCAATGAACAAATAAATCGAGGTTGTTTTTAAAGTTAGTTAGTTAGTTAGTCTTTGGGCATCGTCACTACACTCCGGACAAGTCCATAGGTGCTCAGATCTCTCCTTGAGTGAATCTGACATTACACGTTGACTGACAGTCCCAGAATGCCGTTGATTGATGTGTTTAAGATAATGAAGAATTGACAATTCGATAACTTTTTGATAAATCTGATTTTCATACAATATCCATAGATGAGTTATAGGTTTGACCAACTTTTTGCCTTCATCGTGTGGGATAGTGTAAAACACTTTCAATTCATTTAACAATCAATACAAGGTAACTGCGTGAAACGTAACAACAATCGTACTTAACGTATTACACAGGTTTATATAATCGCTTCAATCAGACACGACAGACTATATCTAAAACTAGTGGGAAATGATGTGCACACAAGAAAACATACAAATTACAATATACAAATCATATTCAACGTTTCAACCACAAGGTCTTTATCAAGATACACACACACAACATCAAAAGACGATGAATGGAAAAATTATCACAATGTCGTGTCTGATTGAAGCGATTATATAAACCTGTGTAATACGTAAGTACAATTCATTCAAGTAGTCTTTCATATATCAGCAAATGAGTGTTAAATGGGTGCCTGATTAATCTGGGAAGTAAAGACTGCGTGAGAGGAGATGGCTACCGCCCTCATTTGCAGAGCCTCTGAAATGTGAGATCGCTAACATCTCACACCCCTACGGCATTAATAAATGTTATGGGTTACTTTACTTTACTATATGAGTGTAAGACTACGGTGATGAACTGTCAGATGCCAGGATGTTCTGTGAATTTTTGCTACATTTCCGTATACTGGTTTCAAAGAATTGTTTCAGCATTGAATGAACCATAAGAAAAGTTTAGCGAAAAAAAAATTCAGGATGTATCACATAAAACAATATGTATTCATAATCATCATTAAACCATTAAAAGATCTTTCTCGGCGTTGGCGTTTTCTAATTCCACGAGAAACTGAGCTTATATCTGGCGGAATAGATGTCGACCACAGAGCACGTACTCCATCGCTCCGGTGACTACTCCTTTTGTCTCGAGTGTTTTCAATGATGTAGTCAGCGAACTGTGGATTTAAGTTACACGCTTGCTTAATGTGGTCCAGCGACGACATAATACAATCCACAAAGAGCTGTTGTTCTGTTGACTGATCACCGCTGTTGAAAGCAGGTCCTGCGTGTTTGGTTAACGACAGCAACTTTTTCACTACTCTCCTGGCGAATTTTTAAAAAATCCAGGTTGTAAGCTTGACCAGTCCTGCGGTTATTTGAACTGAACTACCATTCTCTCCGGTATAAAACAGACCGCACAGAATAACAATTATTTCAAATATTAATTATTATTAATTGTATAACGATGGGGTCTTTGTTACCTCTAATATTTTATGGTAGTGTGTACTGATATAACCTAATTGGACTTTGTCCGCTGGTTGAAAGGGGCACGCCTCTCCAAAAGAGAGGCAAACTCATTAACTACCTACCTACCAACAATTATTTCCATCCATGGTGACCAATCGTGTCTGTCACCCCTATCAACAATAATGAACTCGTTATATTGTGCAAAGGTCGCAGGATTTATACTAATTTTATAGCTTTTTACGACACTTTTAACACCAGATTTTAGCTTAAGCATTACATCAGCACATCGAGACATAGTAGTTTTAACACTGACTACCACAACGGGTTCCAATTCAAGAAAAACAAAATCAAATGGTCAAAAATCCACAGGAATGTGAAACAAGACTTATCAGGACGCCATCTTGAATCGAGAACCCACTTGACAGGATTGAATTGATTAGAGCAGTCATGGATACCCTACGAGAAGACGAGGAGGAAGTCGAACGTGACAATGTACAAATTCAGAAAATGGTAGAAATGAGAGTGACTAGAGGTGATGAGAGAAAGTGCTCCCTCTCCGGAAAAATCAGAAGAACGCGTAAACAGCAACTGACTGGGACATTGAGCTTATACACTTTTAGATGGATGACGGAACGGCAAGCAGAGCATGTATGGGAATGTCCCCAGTGCTGTGACATTTGTTTCTTATCAAGAATCATCATCGAACCAATAACCATTCAGAGTTGTAGAGGCGTCAGTCTGGAAACAGCAACCACAAATTTTATTTTATTTTTCAAAAATCAGTTCTTTATTTGAATGTGGAGTATCTTGATCCTGTCCAGTCTTTCTTGATTCTTGATTAGACACTAGTCTCACAGCACGTGGGGCATTCCCATAAGTGTTCCGCCCTCTGTTCCAGCAGCCATTCGACTCAATGGTGTTTCGAGTTAAATGCTGCCGAAACAGACGTCGACATCAGGGCACAACTCTGGCCCTTGCGACAGGTTTCTTTGTTGTTCCGTCCACCGACGCCGTGCCCATAACTAGTTCAAGCACAAAATCGGCCTGTCAGAACAACATGGTAACTGTTATCGAAGGTTACGACTACGGGATTGTATAGATGACGTTCCATGAAGCTTCTATAAGATAACCTCAATATAAAGGCATGTCATCTACTAAGTTTTTCTGTTGCATGTGTGGTTTGTCTAGTGAGCCATTTATGAGACACACAGACGCAACCGCATGCGCTGTCCAGTCTTTAATATTGTCAATCCATACTTTCTTCTAACCATCCCTCTTCTTCTTCGTGATGTATAAACTATACGTGAAGAAAGCTATAATCCGACCTGATACTTGTGACAATGAAATGCATAATCCACTATCAAGTGTGCAGACATGGCAATGTAATTCATGGCTTATGTGAAACAGAATATGTTTTTTAAACACAATTTTATATTTACACATGTATAACTGTTTTTAAAGAGTTTAATCGCCGATTTGCTGCCGGGGCCCGAGACGGGAACAACGAATAGCGACACTATTTACCTTCTATCCATGGAGTAAGAGGCAACTAAGGGGGTTATGGGATGGTCTTGGCTGTTCCATCCCATATTTGGTCTGTGACCAAAAGCCATTCTGAAATCGAATGTGCTAGGCCAAAAGACGCAGATATCTCAGTAATGATGTAAACCATGACACAACGCATTCCGTTTTCCGCACAACATCCTGCTAATATGCAGGAATTTGAGAATGAACGCAGAAGAAGAAGAAGAAGAAACAGTTTAATTGGTGTAGGAAACAGTGCTGCTGACGTGAACCACCCTCCATCTTGTTAACAACTGGAAAACGTATTCAGTCCCCCCCCCCTCATATTCTCCCAATTATTGACGTTATTTCAGGACAGCTCCAATCGCAGTGGGTTACATTACAAGCGTGAAATGGAGGTTACACAAAAATGTAAAGTATAACTAAAGAAAAACGCATCTCTGAAATCAAGAAATCAACACTGTCTAATAGCCAAAAACGTTCATATAGTCATTCTGGCAATGAAAATACAGAAGCGCTTCATGTACTGACAACGAGGTAAACCATTGGTTACAGCAGGCAGTATTAACATCCCTGGTTACATTCATCATTGGTTACAGCAGGCAGTATTAACATCCCTGGTCACATTCATCATTAGTTACAGCAGGCAGTATTAACATCCCTGGTTACATTCATCATTGGTTACAGCATGCAGTATTAACATCCCTGGTCACATTCATCATTGGTTACAGCAGGCAGTATTAACATCCCTGGTCACATTCATCATTGGTTACAGCAAGCAGTATTAACATCCCTGGTCACATTCATCATTAGTTACAGCAGGCAGTATTAACATCCCTGGTCACATTCATCATTGGTTACAGCATGCAGTATTAACATCCCTGGTCACATTCATCATTAGTTACAGCAGGCAGTATTAACATCCCTGGTCACATTCATCATTAGTTACAGCAGGCAGTATTAGCATCCCTGGTGACATTCATCATTGGTTACAGCAGGCAGTATTAACATCCCTGGTCACATTCATCATTGGTTACAGCAGGCAGTATTAACATCCCTGGTCACATTCATCATTAGTTACAGCAGGCAGTATTAACATCCCTGGTCACATTCATCATTGGTTACAGCAGGCAGTATTAACATCCCTGGTCACATTCATCATTAGTTACAGCAGGCAGTATTAACATCCCTGGTCACATTCATCATTAGTTACAGCAGGCAGTATTAACATCCCTGGTCACATTCATCATTGGTTACAGCAGGCAGTATTAACATCCCTGGTGACATTCATCATTGGTTACAGCAGGCAGTATTAACATCCCTGGTCACATTCATCATTAGTTACAGCAGGCAGTATTAACATCCCTGGTCACATTCATCATTGGTTACAGCAGGCAGTATTAACATCCCTGGTCACATTCATCATTGGTTACAGCAGGCAGTATTAACATCCCTGGTCACAATCATCATTGGTTACAGCAGTCAGTATTAACATCCCTGGTCACATTCATCATTGGTTACAGCAGGCAGTATTAGCATCCCTGGTGACATTCATCATTGGTTACAGCAGGCAGTATTAACATCCCTGGTCACATTCATCATTGGTTACAGCAGGCAGTATTAACATCCCTGGTCACATTCATCATTGGTTACAGCAGGCAGTATTAACATCCCTGGTGACATTCATCATTGGTTACAGCAAACAGTATTAACATCCCTGGTGACATTCATCATTGGTTACAGCAGGCAGTATTAACATCCCTGGTGACATTCATCATTGGTTATAGCAAACAGTATTAACATCCCTGGTCACATTCATCATTGGTTACAGCAGGCAGTATTAATATCCCTGGTGACATTCATCATTGGTTACAGCAAACAGTATTAACATCCCTGGTCACATTCATCGTGCTTGTTGTTGTCGGAAACAACTTTTCATCATGACATGTTCATTATAATATGTCAGCATCTCGTCCCCCCCCCCCTCTACTTTATTGTCAGTATCTTAACGACTATATATACTGACCATCATTTTCATTTGTAAAATTATTACAAGTTTCTAAAATTATCACAGGAGGATGCATGAGCCATCAACAAAACAACTCCGGACAGCCACACATAATACTTCTTATTCTCGATTAATTTCCTATACTCAACAATGACATTGGTCAACAAGAACAGCTCATGGTCAGTGATCGGAGTTTCATGTGGTTTGGGGAACATGGTGAGGTGTGATGTCCTTTCCAAGACCTCTGCAAAGGTTAGTTGGGAGAGGGGGGGTAGAGAAATATAAAGGACAATATTTCGTGATAATCTTTACTGGTCAGTATTAAGATTCTTCTTCTTCCACTGCGGACATGGAGAGAAGATTACAGGCTTTCGAGTACAAATGCTACAGACGAATTCTACGAATTTCCTATAGGGAACATAAGACCAATGTGTACGTAAGAAATAAATTAGAGATGTGTGCAGGTGTTAAGGAGCCATTGCTTTCAATAGTGAAACGACGAAAACTTGCATGGTTCGGACATGTATGCAGGCACGATTCCTTTTCAAAAACAACACTGCAGGGAACTGTCGAGAGTGGAAGAAGCAGAGGAGGCCAAATAAAAGCATGGACAGACAACATCAAGGAATGGACAGGGCAAGATATTTCCACACTCATCTGCATCGCTGAGGATAGAATTCGCTGGAGGACTCAGTGTGCTCAGGCATCCAATGTGGTACCCCTACAACCCTGAAGGGTTACGGGTTTATTGATTATTCTTTGACTAAGATTCTTCGCAATCACACAGTGTTATGACAATAGCGGCATGACAAGATTTGTGTGTTGATGATTCCAAGTGGCACACATACGTTCCTGAAGGTTTTAGGATTAATGATGACAGAAAAAATTATGATGAAAATGAGAGTGCGGATGATGATAATGAAGATGAGGATGATGATAATGAGGATGAGGATGATGATAATGAGGATGAGGATAATGAGGATGAGGATGATGATAATGAGGATGAGGATGATGTTAATGAGGATGAGGATGATGATAATTAGGATGAGGATGGTGATAATGAGGATGAGGATGATGATAATGAGGATAAGGATGATGATAATGAGGATGAGGATGATGATAATTAGGATGAGGATGAGGATGATGATAATGAGGATGAGGATGATGATAATGAGGATGAGGATGATGATAATTCGGATGAGGATGATGATAATGAGGATGATGATAATGAGGATGATGATGATGAGGATGATGATAATGAGGATGAGGATGATGATAATTAGGATGAGGATGATGATAATGAGGATGAGGATGATGATAATGAGGATGAGGATGATGATAATGAGGATGAGGATGATGATAATGAGGATGAGGATGATGATAATGAGGATGAGGATGATGATAATGAGGATGAGGATGATGATAATTAGGATGAGGATGATGATAATTAGGATGAGGATGATGATAATGAGGATGAGGATGATGATAATGCTGGTGATGATGACAATAATCTCTCGACTTTTCCCCAGTTCGGTCTAATACTTGATTATATGTACGTAATTTTTTTCTTCTTTGCCTATTTTTTCCTTGCTCCATATATACATTGCCTTCCTTGGTGACCCATCATCATCAAACCAAGAACCCTTGTCAGGGTCGTTAGTGGAAATTAAGAGTGTATTACTGTGATTTCTATGTGATGATTGTGAAATAATTCCTTCAGTTGTGTATTACTGTGATTTCTATGTGATGATTGTGAAATAATTCCTTCAGCTGTGTATTACTGTGATTTCTATGTGATGATTGTGAAATAATTCCTTCAGTTGTGTATTACTGTGATTTCTATGTGATGATTGTGAAATAATTCCTTCAGTTGTGTATTACTGTGATTTCTATGTGATGATTGTGAAATAATTCCTTCAGTTGTGTATTACTGTGATTTCTATGTGATGATTGTGAAATAATCCCTTTAGCTGTGTATTACTGTGATTTCTATGTGATGATTGTGAAATAATTCCTTCAGTTGTGTATTACTGTGATTTCTATGTGATGATTGTGAAATAATCCCTTCAGCTGTGTATTACTGTGATTTCTATGTGATGATTGTGAAATAATTCCTTCAGTTGTGTATTACTGTGATTTCTATGTGATGATTGTGAAATAATCCCTTTAGCTGTGTATTACTGTGATTTCTATGTGATGATTGTGAAATAATCCCTTTAGCTGTGTATTACTGTGATTTCTATGTGATGATTGTGAAATAATTCCTTCAGTTGTGTATTACTGTGATTTCTATGTGATGATTGTGAAATAATTCCTTCAGTTGTGTATTACTGTGATTTCTATGTGATGATTGTGAAATAATCCCTTTAGCTGTGTATTACTGTGATTTCTATGTGATGATTGTGAAATAATTCCTTCAGTTGTGTATTACTGTGATTTCTATGTGATGATTGTGAAATAATCCCTTCAGCTGTGTATTACTGTGATTTCTATGTGATGATTGTGAAATAATTCCTTCAGTTGTGTATTACTGTGATTTCTATGTGATGATTGTGAAATAATTCCTTCAGTTGTGTATTACTGTGATTTCTATGTGATGATTGTGAAATAATTCCTTCAGTTGTGTATTACTGTGATTTCTATGTGATGATTGTGAAATAATTCCTTCAGTTGTGTATTACTGTGATTTCTATGTGATGATTGTGAAATAATCCCTTTAGCTGTGTATTACTGTGATTTCTATGTGATGATTGTGAAATAATTCCTTCAGTTGTGTATTACTGTGATTTCTATGTGATGATTGTGAAATAATTCCTTCAGTTGTGTATTACTGTGATTTCTATGTGATGATTGTGAAATAATCCCTTTAGCTGTGTATTACTGTGATTTCTATGTGATGATTGTGAAATAATTCCTTCAGTTGTGTATTACTGTGATTTCTATGTGATGATTGTGAAATAATCCCTTCAGCTGTGTATTACTGTGATTTCTATGTGATGATTGTGAAATAATTCCTTCAGTTGTGTATTACTGTGATTTCTATGTGATGATTGTGAAATAATCCCTTTAGCTGTGTATTACTGTGATTTCTATGTGATGATTGTGAAATAATCCCTTTAGCTGTGTATTACTGTGATTTCTATGTGATGATTGTGAAATAATCCCTTTAGCTGTGTATTACTGTGATTTCTATGTGATGATTGTGAAATAATCCCTTTAGCTGTGTATTACTGTGATTTCTATGTGATGATTGTGAAATAATTCCTTCAGTTGTGTATTACTGTGATTTCTATGTGATGATTGTGAAATAATCCCTTTAGCTGTGTATTACTGTGATTTCTATGTGATGATTGTGAAATAATCCCTTTAGCTGTGTATTACTGTGATTTCTATGTGATGATTGTGAAATAATCCCTTTAGCTGTGTATTACTGTGATTTCTATGTGATGATTGTGAAATACTCCCTTCAGCTGTGTATTACTGTGATTTCTATGTGATGATTGTGAAATAATTTCTTCAGCTGTGTATTACTGTGATTTCTATGTGATGATTGTGAAATACTCCCTTCAGCTGTGTATTACTGTGATTTCTATGTGATGATTGTGAAATAATCCCTTTAGCTGTGTATTACTGTGATTTCTATATGATGATTGTGAAATAATTCCTTTAGCTGTGTATTACTGTGATTTCTATATGATGATTGTGAAATAATTCCTTTAGCTGTGTATTACTGTGATTTCTATGTGATGATTGTGAAATAATTCCTTCAGCTGTGTATTACTGTGATTTCTATGTGATGATTGTGAAATAATTCCTTCAGCTGTGTATTACTGTGATTTCTATGTGATGATTGTGAAATAATTCCTTCAGTTGTGTATTACTGTGATTTCTATATGATGATTGTGAAATAATTCCTTCAGCTGTGTATTACTGTGATTTCTATGTGATGATTGTGAAATACTCCCTTCAGCTGTGTATTACTGTGATTTCTATGTGATGATTGTGAAATAATCCCTTTAGCTGTGTATTACTGTGATTTCTATATGATGATTGTGAAATAATTCCTTTAGCTGTGTATTACTGTGATTTCTATATGATGATTGTGAAATAATTCCTTTAGCTGTGTATTACTGTGATTTCTATGTGATGATTGTGAAATACTCCCTTCAGCTGTGTATTACTGTGATTTCTATGTGATGATTGTGAAATACTCCCTTCAGCTGTGTATTACTGTGATTTCTATGTGATGATTGTGAAATAATTTCTTCAGCTGTGTATTACTGTGATTTCTATGTGATGATTGTGAAATAATTCCTTTAGCTGTGTATTACTGTGATTTCTATATGATGATTGTGAAATAATTCCTTCAGCTGTGTATTACTGTGATTTCTATGTGATGATTGTGAAATAATTCCTTCAGCTGTGTATTACTGTGATTTCTATGTGATGATTGTGAAATAATTCCTTCAGCTGTGTATTACTGTGATTTCTATATGATGATTGTGAAATAATTCCTTCAGCTGTGTATTACTGTGATTTCTATGTGATGATTGTGAAATAATTCCTTCAGCTGTGTATTACTGTGATTTCTATGTGATGATTGTGAAATAATTCCTTCAGCTGTGTATTACTGTGATTTCTATGTGATGATTGTGAAATACTCCCTTTAGCTGTGTATTACTGTGATTTCTATGTGATGATTGTGAAATAATTCCTTCAGCTGTGTATTACTGTGATTTCTATGTGATGATTGTGAAATAATTCCTTCAGCTGTGTATTACTGTGATTTCTATGTGATGATTGTGAAATAATTCCTTCAGCTGTGTATTACTGTGATTTCTATGTGATGATTGTGAAATAATTCCTTCAGCTGTGTATTACTGTGATTTCTATGTGATGATTGTGAAATACTCCCTTTAGCTGTGTATTACTGTGATTTCTATGTGATGATTGTGAAATAATTCCTTCAGCTGTGTATTACTGTGATTTCTATGTGATGATTGTGAAATAATCCCTTTAGCTGTGTATTACTGTGATTTCTATGTGATGATTGTGAAATAATTCCTTTAGCTGTGTATTACTGTGATTTCTATGTGATGATTGTGAAATAATTCCTTTAGCTGTGTATTACTGTGATTTCTATGTGATGATTGTGAAATAATCCCTTTAGCTGTGTATTACTGTGATTTCTATGTGATGATTGTGAAATAATCCCTTTAGCTGTGTATTACTGTGATTTCTATGTGATGATTGTGAAATAATTCCTTCAGCTGTGTATTACTGTGATTTCTATGTGATGATTGTGAAATAATTCCTTCAGCTGTGTATTACTGTGATTTCTATGTGATGATTGTGAAATAATTCCTTCAGCTGTGTATTACTGTGATTTCTATGTGATGATTGTGAAATAATTCCTTCAGTTGTGTATTACTGTGATTTCTATGTGATGATTGTGAAATACTCCCTTCAGTTGTGTATTACTGTGATTTCTATGTGATGATTGTGAAATACTCCCTTCAGCTGTGTATTACTGTGATTTCTATGTGATGATTGTGAAATACTCCCTTCAGCTGTGTATTACTGTGATTTCTATGTGATGATTGTGAAATAATCCCTTTAGCTGTGTATTACTGTGATTTCTATGTGATGATTGTGACATAATTCCTTCAGCTGTGTATTACTGTGATTTCTATGTGATGATTGTGAAATACTCCCTTCAGCTGTGTATTACTGTGATTTCTATGTGATGATTGTGAAATAATCCCTTCAGCTGTGTATTACTGTGATTTCTATGTGATGATTGTGAAATAATTCCTTCAGCTGTGTATTACTGTGATTTCTATGTGATGATTGTGAAATAATTCCTTCAGTTGTGTATTACTGTGATTTCTATGTGATGATTGTGAAATAATTCCTTCAGCTGTGTATTACTGTGATTTCTATGTGATGATTGTGAAATAATTCCTTCAGCTGTGTATTACTGTGATTTCTATGTGATGATTGTGAAATACTCCTTCAGCTGTGTATTACTGTGATTTCTATGTGATGATTGTGAAATAATCCCTTCAGCTGTGTATTACTGTGATTTCTATGTGATGATTGTGAAATAATTCCCTTCAGCTGTGTATTACTGTGATTTCTATGTGATGATTGTGAAATATCTTCCCTTCAGCTGTGTATTACTGTGATTTCTATGTGATGATTGTGAAATACTCCCTTCAGCTGTGTATTACTGTGATTTCTATGTGATGATTGTGAAATAATCCCTTTAGCTGTGTATTACTGTGATTTCTATGTGATGATTGTGAAATAATCCTTTAGCTGTGTATTACTGTGATTTCTATGTGATGATTGTGAAATAATTCCTTCAGTTGTGTATTACTGTGATTTCTATGTGATGATTGTGAAATAATCCCTTCAGCTGTGTATTACTGTGATTTCTATGTGATGATTGTGAAATAATTCCTTCAGCTGTGTATTACTGTGATTTCTATGTGATGATTGTGAAATAATCCCTTTAGCTGTGTATTACTGTGATTTCTATGTGATGATTGTGAAATAATTCCCTTTAGCTGTGTATTACTGTGATTTCTATGTGATGATTGTGAAATAATTCCTTCAGCTGTGTATTACTGTGATTTCTATGTGATGATTGTGAAATACTCCCTTCAGCTGTGTATTACTGTGATTTCTATGTGATGATTGTGAAATAATTCCTTTAGCTGTGTATTACTGTGATTTCTATGTGATGATTGTGAAATAATCCCTTTAGCTGTGTATTACTGTGATTTCTATGTGATGATTGTGAAATAATCCTTCAGCTGTGTATTACTGTGATTTCTATGTGATGATTGTGAAATAATCCCTTTAGCTGTGTATTACTGTGATTTCTATGTGATGATTGTGAAATAATCCTTTAGCTGTGTATTACTGTGATTTCTATGTGATGATTGTGAAATAATCCCTTAGCTGTGTATTACTGTGATTTCTATGTGATGATTGTGAAATAATCCCTTAGCTGTGTATTACTGTGATTTCTATGTGATGATTGTGAAATAATCCCTTTAGCTGTGTATTACTGTGATTTCTATGTGATGATTGTGAAATACTCCCTTTAGCTGTGTATTACTGTGATTTCTATGTGATGATTGTGAAATAATTCCTTCAGCTGTGTATTACTGTGATTTCTATGTGATGATTGTGAAATAATCCCTTTCAGCTGTGTATTACTGTGATTTCTATGTGATGATTGTGAAATAATCCCTTCAGCTGTGTATTACTGTGATTTCTATGTGATGATTGTGAAATACTCCCTTTAGCTGTGTATTACTGTGATTTCTATGTGATGATTGTGAAATACTCCCTTTAGCTGTGTATTACTGTGATTTCTATGTGATGATTGTGAAATAATCCCTTTAGCTGTGTATTACTGTGATTTCTATGTGATGATTGTGAAATACTCCCTTCAGCTGTGTATTACTGTGATTTCTATGTGATGATTGTGAAATACTCCCTTTAGCTGTGTATTACTGTGATTTCTATGTGATGATTGTGAAATACTCCCTTCAGCTGTGTATTACTGTGATTTCTATGTGATGATTGTGAAATACTCCTTAGCTGTGTATTACTGTGATTTCTATGTGATGATTGGAAATACTCCCTTTAGCTGTGTATTACTGTGATTTCTATGTGATGATTGTGAAATACTCCCTTTAGCTGTGTATTACTGTGATTTCTATGTGATGATTGTGAAATACTTCCCTTTAGCTGTGTATTACTGTGATTTCTATGTGATGATTGTGAAATACTCCCTTTAGCTGTGTATTACTGTGATTTCTATGTGATGATTGTGAAATACTCCCTTTAGCTGTGTATTACTGTGATTTCTATGTGATGATTGTGAAATACTCCCTTTAGCTGTGTATTACTGTGATTTCTATGTGATGATTGTGAAATACTCCCTTTAGCTGTGTATTACTGTGATTTCTATGTGATGATTGTGAAATAATCCCTTTAGCTTGTGTATTACTGTGATTTCTATGTGATGATTGTGAAATAATCCCTTTAGCTGTGTATTACTGTGATTTCTATGTGATGATTGTGAAATACTCCCTTTAGCTGTGTATTACTGTGATTTCTATGTGATGATTGTGAAATACCCCCTTAAGCTGTGTATTACTGTGATTTCTATGTGATGATTGTGAAATAATCCCTTTAGCTGTGTATTACTGTGATTTTTCTATGTGATGATTGTGAAATAATTCCTTTAGCTGTGTATTACTGTGATTTCTATGTGATGATTGTGAAATAATCTCTTTAGCTGTGTATTACTGTGATTTCTATGTGATGATTGTGAAATAATTTCTTCAGTTGTGTATTACTGTGATTTCTATGTGATGATTGTGAAATAATTCCTTCAGCTGTGTATTACTGTGATTTCTATGTGATGATTGTGAAATAATCCCTTCAGCTGTGTATTACTGTGATTTCTATGTGATGATTGTGAAATAATTCCTTTAGCTGTGTATTACTGTGATTTCTATATGATGATTGTGAAATAATTTCTTCAGTTGTGTATTACTGTGATTTCTATGTGATGATTGTGAAATAATTCCTTCAGTTGTGTATTACTGTGATTTCTATGTGATGATTGTGAAATACTCCCTTTAGCTGTGTATTACTGTGATTTCTATGTGATGATTGTGAAATACTCCCTTTAGCTGTGTATTACTGTGATTTCTATGTGATGATTGTGAAATAATTCCTTCAGTTGTGAATTACTGTGATTTCTATGTGATGATTGTGAAATAATTCCTTCAGCTGTGTATTACTGTGATTTCTATGTGATGATTGTGAAATAATTCCTTCAGCTGTGTATTACTGTGATTTCTATGTGATGATTGTGAAATAATTCCTTTAGCTGTGTATTACTGTGATTTCTATATGATGATTGTGAAATAATTTCTTCAGTTGTGTATTACTGTGATTTCTATGTGATGATTGTGAAATAATTCCTTCAGTTGTGTATTACTGTGATTTCTATGTGATGATTGTGAAATACTCCCTTTAGCTGTGTATTACTGTGATTTCTATGTGATGATTGTGAAATACTCCCTTTAGCTGTGTATTACTGTGATTTCTATATGATGATTGTGAAATAATTTCTTCAGTTGTGTATTACTGTGATTTCTATGTGATGATTGTGAAATAATTCCTTCAGTTGTGTATTACTGTGATTTCTATGTGATGATTGTGAAATACTCCCTTCAGCTGTGTATTACTGTGATTTCTATGTGATGATTGTGAAATACTCCCTTCAGCTGTGTATTACTGTGATTTCTATGTGATGATTGTGAAATAATTCCTTTAGCTGTGGTAATGTAGCTCGCGAGATACCATTGTCTTTCTCACAAAAGTACACGTTCTTCACCCATACTTGTATAAGGTCTCAAAGACATTGTTCTGTAAGAGGAGTTTGTGGATGCATGTTTAGTGCCCGATTAGGATTCCAGTACGCAAGTATCCCAGGATTGCCACGTCCTGCCAGAGGCACATACACACATCTGAGTCAACTATTTCAATTTTGTCAGATTTGTTGAAGCAACCACACAGTAATGGCACATCTAGCATTCCTCGTCATCAAGGAGTCTGTTATTGTAACATGGGGATTATTAGATAGAAGACAAAAGAAAGAAATTGTAACATGGGGATTATTAGATAGAAGACAAAAGAAAGAAATTGTAACATGGGGATTATTAGATAGAAGACAAAAGAAAGAAATTGTAACATGGGGATTATTAGATAGAAGACAAAAGAAAGAAATTGTAACATGGGGATTATTAGATAGAAGACAAAAGAAAGAAATTGTAACATGGGGATTATTAGATAGAAGACAAAAGAAAGAAATTGTAACATGGGGATTATTAGATAGAAGACAAAAGAAAGAAATTGTAACATGGGGATTATTAGATAGAAGACAAAAGAAAGAAATTAAGATGAGATATGAAAATGTGCTTTTACAGGTGAGAGGCTATCAGCCTATGCCCCCTAACGTCCCTTAGTCGCATTCTACAACATGTCTGGAAAGAAGACAGTGGTCCTTATTCTCTGCACCCTGAACTACACTGCACTCTGGTTGTGATACAAGCTAGTGATTGATTGAAGATACTGTTCCAAAACGTCAATACTTCGGTTCATTTATTATGTCAATCAAAACTGTCAATAGTGCATATTTCTCGTATGGGAGTTGCTGGAAAGTTACGTGATATAGGTCGCATGCCATTGCTATCTCCACGTCTCCTGTCGTGGAGTTACCCATTCCTTACAGGGAGTGCACCCTGGACCTCACGGCTGAGAGGTCACACTCAACCAACACTAACCTCTCGACCATGCGCCACATTTAATAACAGTAAATTATTTTATAGCATTATTTTGTAGGATTATTTTATAGGATTATTTTGACGGTAATATCTAGCACAGAGAAATCAAAGTATCATTGCACTCTCGTATGACATCTCGAGAACCCGAGGCTCTGCTTTCTGTGCCCTAGATGATTTCTGAGACCGAAAAGTCATAAGCAAGATAAATTAGATCTTTAAAGAGAATTATTTCAAAATTAGAAACTATTAATTCGCTTCCAGACACTCACAATGACCTCGGGGAGAATCGAATCTCAGACATTGAGAGGGTTATGTTTGAAAGTGGAAGAATTACCAGACAAGACTAGAAGTGAGTAGGCCGAAAAATAATGGATCGTTAGTTCAAATTATGATTGACAGGCAGAAAAATAACAAGATGGTATTCAAGTACCCAAATACGAGTTTGATTACAACATTAAACGTAGCGAATGGTAGATTGAGTACTTGTGTGATTGAAAGGTGTGCGCTCGCGTACTAAGTGGTTGCATTATAATTGCTTCGGAGAAGTACAGAGCGTCTGTGACAGCCTGGGTACGGGGTTCGAATCTTGCCGCAGGCAATTGAGCATTCAGAAATCAATGTCACACTACGTAACGTATTTATGTTGTCTAGAAATTAATACAGCCAAAACATGCTGGCTACATCCTGAATAGATGCTGGGTTGATGTCCACATCCTGAATAGAAGCTGGGTTGATGTCCACATCCTGAATAGATGATGGGTTGATGTCCACATCCTGAATAGAAGCTGGGTTGATGTCCACATCCTTAATAGATGCTGGGTTAATTGTTACATCCCGAATAGATGATGGGTTGATGTCCACATCATGAATAGATGCTGGGTTGATAGTTACATCCTGAATAGATGATGGGTTGATGTTCACATCCTGAATAGATGCTGGGTTGATGTCCACATCCTGAATAGATGCTGGGTTGATGTCCACATCCTGAATAGATGATGGTTTGATAGTTACATCCTGAATAGATGATGGGTGGATAGTTACCAGTTATACTTTGATTACCAGTTCATAGCAAATGTCATTGGACAGTTCGTGCATGGGATGACCGCAGTAGACGGTTTTTCTTTGGTCTACCCGTAACTTTCTATCAAGTCTCCGTTGTTGAGCTGCTGCACATCTTTTTCACAAGTTGCCACAAATTTTCTACTGTAGATCACCATTTAGCTCTATTTTGTGCATGTTGTTCTCACGTATCTTGGTCTATTTCAAAGGTTTTCATTGAGGTATTTAACGAGTCCTTGTAGCGCTTCTTTTGGCCACCGTAATATCGGTTACCTTTGTGAAACTCACAATAGTGAAGTATCTTTGGCAGGCAATAATCTGGCGTACGTACCAGATGACCTGCACAACGAATCTGTGTCTGTATCAGAATAGTGTCAATGCTAGGAATACCAGATCTGTCAGAGACAGTGGTATGTGGATGAACATCAGATGGCAAGACAAGATTCTGGATAAATTTATACATCTTCTGTTGTAGCACATCAATAAATTATATATAAGGGGATCGATAATAGTTTGACATGTGATATGTTAATTAAATTGTTTGAATATGACAGTTATTAAAGACGAATCTGTAGTTATTTACGAATCTGTAGTTCTTTACGAATATGTAGTTCTTTACGAATATGTAGTTCTTTACGAATATGTAGTTCTTTACGAATCTGAAGTTCTTTACGAATATGTAGTTAAAGACAAATCATGTAGCTTTTCGCACGTTTTCATCCACTAAACAAGTATATATTTCTTTTTTAGGGGGGGGGGGGATTTCAAATCTTTCACACCGCAGAACTCAATCAACCATATTTAACAGAAATAAACCAAACATTTTATTTACATATTTCATTGCAGCACAGAAATCTTCTTCGTCTATGTTTCTACTGAAACTGCACTTTGTCTAACAGAACTTAATTCAAATTAAATTGAATTTTTACATGGCTTACTACTTGGCTGCGCCATCTGTGCCTTTCGTTCTGACACATCCTACTTCAGCTTGACTTTATTTCACTCTGACCTATCGAATGGAATATAGCCAATCTCTTTTCCCCAAATCCTTCTTTGTTGCATCGTACGACATGCATGGCAATTCCTGGTTTTGTTATTCTATTGTTTGCTCCCCTTTCGTTCCTTGACAACACACGGGCGGCGCTGAAATAAATCGTGTGGATCTTTCTCTGTTGAAGATCAATAGACGCGGTTCTTCATCTGTGGTCTAGCAAAAATCGATTATCAATAGCACAAATCGGTTGACCGAAATAAACGTGAACCCTATAACAGATATGTTATCAGACCAGGGAAAAACTCACAATTTTCTTACAAATATGGTTGTACTTTTACACTGCTTATGTTGCCTATCTCTTTTACTACTTATGTTACTAATCTATGTATTTTACTGTTTATGTTACTAATCTATGTCTTTTACTGTTTATGTTACTAATCTATGTCTTTTACTGTTTATGTTACTAATCTATGTCTTTTGCTGCTGTAACTAATGTATCCTTATACTGCTGTTGTTACTAATCTATTTTTTATTGGTGTTACTAATATATCTCTTCCACTACTGTTGTTTCTAATTTTATTTCTTTTAATGATTCTACATTCTACCAATACATCGACATTACCAACAGTCACTCAAACATATTCACAATTCCTCATAATGTTGCACAGTCACACAAGCACATTCATAATTTTCCATAATGTCGCACAGTCACACAAGCACATTCATAATTTTCCATAATGTCGCACAGTGACACAAGCACATTCAAAATTGTCCATAATGTAGCACAGTCACATAAGCACATTCATAATTTTCCATAATGTCGCACAGTCACATAAGCACATTCATAATTTTCCATAATGTCGCACAGTCACACAAGCACTTTCATAATTTTCCATAATGTCGCACAGTCACATAAGCACATTCATAATTTTCCATAATGTCGCACAGTCACACAAGCACTTTCATAATTTTCCATAATGTCGCACAGTCACACAAGCACATTCATAATTTTCCATAATGTTGCACAGTCACACAAGCACATTCATAATTTTCCATAATGTCGCACAGTCACACAAGCACTTTCATAATTTTCCATAATGTCGCACAGTCACACAAGCACATTCATAATTTTTCATAATGTCGCACAAGCATAAAAACACAAATATGCTTACGTTGATGATGAACTAACACAGAATAACATTTCATCATCATCAAGTGCCGTCTAGAAATAACACTTATATAGGATCAAAATAAAAAAAGAGAATATCCCTGACACAGTGCTTATACAATTTTTATCTTGTGCTCAGGAGGTGCGAATCCAACTCTTGGCTTCTTGTTTACATATTTCCCACCCCCCGAAGATCCCCGTGTATCTTCTTCTGCGTTCTCAAACTCCTGCAGATTAGCAGTCCACAGACCGGAATATGATGTAACATGGTTTATAGCTTCGATGAGATATCTGCGCCTTTCAACCTGACAAATTAGACTTTAGCATTATTTCTGAGTCACTTTTACAATATATGGAATGGGACAGCCAACTTTACCCAAGAACCTCCTTAGTCGCCTTTTGCTATTGCTTTTCTTTGCTCTTATTTTGAGCCCTGGCACTGTAAAAGGGCACCTTTTACAGGGCACTGTAAAAAAAAAGTAAAGTAACCCATAGCATTGATTAATGATGTAGGGATGTGAGATGTTAGCGATCTCACATTTCAAAGACTCTGCAAATGAGGGCGGTAGCCATCTCCTCTCCCTCGCAGTCTTTACTTCCCGGATTAATCCGGTACCCATTTACGGCTGAGTCGACCCGGGAGCCGTTGTGATCTGAAAAACATTTCCGCCTCAACTGGGGAATGAACCCAGCACCACTAATATGCGAAGCCAGTGCGCTAACCACTGCGCTACGCGGCTCACAGGGCCCTGTATTATCATTTGAAAGTACTGATTTACTACTATGCGTTGCCTTCTCTGCAGGTGATGCACCATTTCAGTAAGAGGGTCGGAGTAGTTATGAAGAAACCCGAGTACAGATATGTCGATCCACTATTTAACAAAGTAGAATACAGAAGCACATTCTTGCACACGCACGTCGCGTCCACACAACAGAGAACTCACACATTCCAACACACATACTCCGATAACCCAGATTTCCATACATGCGAGCAACGGAGATAAACTCATTGATACTTCCAGGCGTCCATATTGCTGGCCAGGTACAACTCCGCTAATCTGATCACAGAAATTCCCGCTAAATTCAATCGAATTTGGCTCTGAAAACTGTTCCCTGAGACAGCGAACTGCCAGGCCTAGCCATTCTGCTTCAATCTTCTCCAATTTTGTACAGCTCAAGCAAATGCTCTGCACAAAAATGAGTTAGGCCTAACATATTCAACATGAATCAGGACGTTCATGTTGCAATCTATTTTAAATTACAATTTTGCATATCTTATCCGCATCCTCTTATTTGTTACTTGCATTCGCGATGTTTTAATCTCACCCTCGAGCCTCAGACGAGATTCTCGTAAGTCAGAATCAGTCGCGACCAATCGGCAAACAAAACATAACAGCAGAAGTTGTTACTGGATATAACGAAATACGTGATAATTCTCTGGATATAACGAAATACGTGATAATTCTCTGGATATAACGAAATACGTGATAATTCTAACAGATTGACACAAATTTTAACAGAAGACAATTCGATACTGGTTAAATTCCCTTAGACGCTATCCATATATTACGTCATCAATACACTTCACCTCCTTTGCAAACAAACAAGGAGTTCAGAGAGTTCAAGGACACCTGCACTGATAAAAGATGTAAATAAAATTGTATTCCCTAACCTCAAAAAAAAATGTAAATGAAAATATGAAACAAAAACAATTGTTTTAACGTAAACTTTCGTCTCTTTTTTGTATTATCTCTAGACGTTGGATGTATTATCTCTAGACGTTGGATGTATTATCTCTAGACGTTGGATGTATTATCTCTAGACGTCGGATGTATTATCTCTAGACGTTGGATGTATTATCTCTAGACGTTGGATGTATTATCTCTAGACGTTGGATGTATTATCTCTAGACGTCGGATGTATTATCTCTAGACGTTGGATGTATTATCTCTAGACGTCGGATGTATTATCTCTAGAACGTGGATGTATTATCTCTAGATGTTGGATGTATTATCTCTAGACTTTGGATGTATTATCTATAGATTTTGGATGTATTTTGGACGCAGAAGAAGAAGAAGATACTTCATGTAATCATTTATGTTTCATCAAAATAAAAGTTCCTCTTAATGCAAGATACACTCCTTTCATACGTAGATTGTAGTTCTGCCTTTTCAACGTTGTTTCTCAAACTCCCTCTGAAACTCTCCTGTAGCAGGACAATGTTCCTGCTAGACTTCCAGTATCATGTAGTCCAGATAATGAAATCCGCAGTGTCATCTTTTTATTTGCACCAATTATCCGACACATCTGTCTTCGGCAGAGATTTCAGTTTATTATGGTTATATCACAACTTTTTTTTACAATCCGAGTTGAAAAGTGAATCTCACTTCGAGAAAGAAGAGAAACAGTAGTTAAATTTGAGCACACAAATTAGACATTTCTACGGACATCAACAAAATTGATGCCTTTGAAATGTGGGTATATAGACGAATAGGGTAGGGAGAACATCATGGAAAGAGAAAACAGATAAAGAGGTGCTAAAGACACTTAATATGAAGAAAGAACTACTAAGAGAAATAAAGATCAGGCAAATAAAATATTGTGGACACATTAAAAGACATGACACCTTATTGAAGACCTTTTTGAGGGTAAAGTCAAAGGGAGTCGAGCAAGAGGTAGGCAGATATACAAGCGGGAGAGTAACATCATTCGATGGACAGGTTAACAGTCTAACAGAGTTCCCCACCAAGACAAGATACAGCGGATGTTAGAGATCCGTCGCAGCCAACCTTCGTTGCGGAGACGGCACTTGATGATGATGACGGACTTCATAAATAACCTTTTAACACAATCCATTTTTTAATATTTTTTTTGGTGAAATTATGTGTGGCTTGTAGAAAGCTGTATCGATTTCATGGGAAATATGTTGATAAAGTTATCCAGTCGTACAAGATTTCCTTTCAATATCTGTCACTGCACATTTTAATGGTCGCATTCAGTAATTATCTCCCTTTTCATAATGTCAAGAGTTATCTTAATGTGAACGTCCGGTTCAATTTTAAAAAGGAGGGGAAGTAATTTACATGCTCTTATCTGCCAGTCTGTCAACATTTCTTATATTGTCGCCCGTTGTGCCATTTCAGAGCTTTTAAACATACACAATAGTGGAGCACGTGGTCTTGGTCATCCACACCGCTGCCTCCAAGGTTACCCATGATAGAGAGACAGCAATGGGGCTGATATAATTTTAATTTTCTGATTTCAAGAGCCAACACCTACAGTACCTTCATTACCTACAAAACATTTAATACTTTCAATACCTACAGTACCTTCAATATCTACAGTACCTTTATTACCTACAGTACCTTCAGTAACTACAATACCTTCAATACCTACAATACATTCATGACCTATAGTACCTTAAACACCTACAGTACCTTCATTGTCTACATTACCTTTAGTATCTACAGTACCTTTAATACCTACAGTACATTCATTTCCTACGGTGCCTTTATTACCTACAGTACCTTCATTACCTGCAGTACCTTCATTACCTACAATACCTGCAGTAACTTCATTACCTACAATACCTTCATTACCTACAGTACCTTAAACACCTACAGTACCTTCATTACGTACAGTACCTTCATTACCTATATATAATCACCATTACATATATTACTTTAATTACTTACAGTATCTTCATTACCTACAGTACCTACATTATCTACTGTACCTTAATTATCTATATTACCTTCGTTACCTACAGTGCCTTCACTATCTACAGTACCTACATTATTCACAGTACCTTCATTACCTATATTACCTGTATTAGCTTCATTACCTACATTACATATAGTACCTTCATTACATTTAGTACCTTCATTAGCAACAGTACCTACATTACTTTCATTACCTACATTACTTACATATAGTACTTTCATTACCTTTAGTACATTCATTACCATCAGTACCTACATTACTTTAATTATCTACAGAAATTTTTAATTAGACTTACAGCAGAGCCGTAGATAAGTTTTCAGTGAGAAGGGAGTTTTACCTAAGGAAAAAAAATGAGGGAGATAATTTTGAAAGGAAAAAAAAACATTCGTTAAGGGGAGAGGGGATGTACCCACCATTAAGCAGAATTGTTAATACTAAAATCCTTGTCCTGATTATTTGATATGGAAGGGGATTGGGGGGGGGGGGGTGAATATCCCGTATCAGGCTTGCCTGATGGGCTAGTAAAATGGTTTATCGGACCGGATTAGACCCGCTGGACATCATTTGCCCACTTCTTTAAATCATTCGATGGCAGCCACCCATAAGACTATCGTCACTTTGTTGTAACTGGATGCTTGCTAATACATAGCAGGTACTGCAATGCTCCCAACTGCAGCCTCCATTTTTGCCCACACAGACACTCATAAATAAACTGGACTTCTTCTTCTTCTTCTTCTGCGTTCGTTCTCAAACTCCTGCAGATTATCAGGATGTAGTCTGGAGAACGGAATGCGTTGTGTCATGGTGTACATCATTGCTTCGATATCTGCGCCTTTCGGCCTGACACATCCGACTTCAGCATGGCTTTGGGTCACTAACCCTATATGGGATGGGACAGCCAACTCCATCCCATATCCTCCTTAGTCGCCTCTTACGACATGCATGGAAGGTAAACTGTGTTGCTGTTCTTTGCTCCCCTTTCGTGCCCCGGCAACACACGGGCGTGAACTGGACCAACTTCCGAGATCGAGGTAAGTCTACCCCACCATACGTGTTCCTTGTTATTTTAATAATAATAATAATATTAATAATAATAACAATAATAATAATAGTAATTATTATTATTATTATTATTATTATTATAGTAGTAATAATAATAATAATAATAGTAATAATAATAACAATAATAATAATAATAATAAAATAACTAGCTGATATTTGGAGAAGAAGAAAACAACATACGGGAGCCTGTGAGACAACCGATTATATCGGTTGTGTTGAGAAGGGACACGTAAATGAAAATAAATTATACAACTGTAACGTGTTATTGTAGGAGGCACATGAGTTATGAGTGCAGGTTATTATCAGTTCACATTGAACAAGTCCGTAGTTGCTCCGATCCACAAGTAAATCTATCGAAGTGTAGCGGCTGATCTGACAATTCCAGTTCAATGCTTCTTTTACGATCAATTGTTAAACATCCAGTCCAATATTGGTCATGTATAGAGTTGTTTGTTTTAGGGAATTTTGTGTTCCTGATACTATACAACAACTGATGACGTGTATATGATTCTACACAACAACGGATGATGTGTTTATGCGCCTACACAATAACTGATGACGTGTATATGCTCATACACAATTAGTGATGACGTGGATATGCTCATACACAATAGGTTATCTTGGATTCACGACAACTTATATTGAAGAGAAACTGGCCAGATTGTCGTTGTATGCTGATTTATCAGTCTCTTCGTATATATTGTATGTTTCTCTTTACGGGATGTCCATATCTTTGCACCAATATAACGCAGTCTTTGAGTGCGACCATAATTCACACTTTTGAAAATATTCTAAACGGACATACACTTAAGGCATTAACTATGTCAATCGATCCATTGATGTACCGTATTTATACTAAGAAATAACATAACTACTGTAACCAAGAAAAAGTAACAATGAAATGTTATATTAAACAGAAATCTAATGCCCAAGCTGAATGCGTCTCGCCATTAGAGTAAATAAAGCAGCTACACGACAAATTAGAAGGTTAAATAAACGAATCATTAAATATGTAAGGGTACCCATTTAAGATATATTATGTGAGACTCACCAGTGAGAAGACATCTGTACAGAATTAATTAAGACTTCATTCGTTACATTTTTATTGTTGTCGTGTTTTTCGTTAGTCATTATTTATAAACTTGGAGTCACATACCAAAAATAACCAAGGCCGTCAAACGAAATTCACGGAAATAATAAAATTTCGCCTTTCAGGTAATGTTTACATATTCTGTTGAAAGGTCTTATAAATCATTCGACGGTCACGCATCAGACTACAGCTTCGCCATTATTGAAAATTACAGGGAACACTAGGTTATATATTATAGAACAGTTTACAACTCTCTTGTTTAGTAAATCTTGTTTGTATTGTCTGTGCAAGAGCTGTTGTCTTCTGTTATATTGTCTGTACCACTTTTGATAACACGACTTTTAATAAGAACATTCTGGGGGAAACTATGTTTGTGTGAGTATAGTTTAACCAATAACATGACATTTATGTGTGTATAGTTTTACAAATAAAATAACCGCCCGTGTGTTGCCGGGGCCTGAAAGAGGAGCAAAGACTAGCAACACTGTTTACCTTCCACGCATGTCGTAAAAGGCGACTAAGAAGGTTATGGTATGGAGTTGGCTATCCCATCACATATAGGGTCAGTGACCCACAGCCATGCTGAAGGCGGATGTGTCAGGCCGAAAGGCGCAGATATCGCAGCAATGCTGTAAACCATGACACGGCGCATTCCGTTCTCCGGACTACATCCTGCTAATCTGCAGGAGTTAGAGAACGAACGCAGAAGAAGAAGAAGAAAATAACATAACTTTTATGTGACTATAATTTTACAAATGGCATGACTTTTATGTGAGTAAAGTCAGCCATAAAGTATTATAGAGTAAAGCCATAAAGTATTATAGAGTAAAGCCATAAAGCAAAGTAACCCATGACATTTATTAATGTCGTAGGGGTGTAAGATGTTAGCGATCTCACATTACAGTGGCTTTGCAAATGAGGGCCGGTACCCATTTAAGGTTGGGTCGAGCCAGGAGCCGTTGCGATCTGAAAAATATTTCCGCCTCAACAGTGGAAAGAACCCAAGACCACTCATATGTGAAGCCAGTGCGCTAACCACTGCGATACGCGGCTCCCTTTTTGTGAGTATAGTTTTACAAATAAGATGACTTTTATTGGCTTTATATAGCGATCCCCGCCGAAGACGGATGTGTCGGGCCATTGACGCAAATAAAACTGCGGCACAACGCATTTCTATTCTTTGGACTACATTCTGCGAGAAATCTAGTAGGACCATTGTCCTGCTACAAGAGATATCCAGCGGGAGTTTGAGAATGAACGCTGAAGAAGAAGAAGATAAGCGATCGTTTTGTGACTCCCACTAAGTTCTCGCTTGTATTTGTTATTGGTCATCGGTTGTAGCTGACATCATTGCACTCCAGGCAAACCCATAGATCACGCCCAGCAGAGGTCAAAGAATCCTAATATAGCATAACCGTCTCTAGTATAGAAGACCTTTGCACAGAAAATGTAAACATGACCTGCAAGGCCCACTTTGATTACTCCCGTGCATTTCGTTCGTTGATCGTGGCTATTTTTGTCATGTTACACCATGTATATAAATAGTGACCAACGGAAATTTAAAAAAAAATTAAAAACGTCACGAATGAAGTCGTAATTAATTATGTAAAAAGGTCTTATAGTACTGTCGAATGTCATGCTTATAGTTCCCGTAGCTTGCTAATTAAAAACACTTCTCGATATACAGCGTAATAGTACATATACCACAGTAGCATATAATAGCAAAGTCTTACTTCAGGCAGTAATGGTAATGGTATTATTTTATTTCCACCAGGATGTAATCTAGACAACAGAAATAAGTTGTATCCTCGTTTGTATATGTGTTGCTCCAATAACCGATACATCCGACTTCGAAGGTGCTCAGTGAATTATATGAAAGATTATACGAAGCATAATCACGTACAATTTGTCTCAATTAAATCGCTTGTTGTCAGGTTCTGTGGCACGATGGTACAGCACGAGTCTATGACGGCCAAAAGTACCTAGTCTGATCCTCGCCACAGACAATTGTGCATCCCCACGGTTCAGAAAGAAATAGCAAACTACTGCAAGTAATTACATTGCCAAGAAAATCATTACAGACAACAAATGCTGGGTTGATGGCTACGTCCTGAATTAGATACACTATCAGCAAAGCTTGTTATCACGAATGCAAGTGGCAAAGACAAAATAATAAAATTCTTGTTATCACTAATGCAAGTGGCAAAGACAACATAACAAAATTCTTGGTATCACGAATGTAAGTGGCAAAGACAACATAACACAATTCTTGTTATCACGAATGCAAGTGGCAAAGACAACATAACAAAATTCTTGTTATCACGAATGCAAGTGGCAAAGACAACATAACAAAATTCTTGTTATCACTAATGCAAGTGGCAAAGACAACATAACAAAATTCTTGTTATCACGAATACAAGTGGCAAAGACAACACAACAAAATTCTTGTTATCACAAATGTAAGTGGCAAAGGCAACATAACAAAAAACAGCAACTTTTGTACAGACGCTACAATGAAGTAAAATATAGACACATTAAATTATTTTGGGTACATAAGCTGATATGATATCAAAAGTACCCCAGCCACTTATTTCATGTTTAGGGTTGTTACCCGACACCTGGAACATTTATCCGCTGATACGATACCGTGTTGGAGCACCCACATCAGGAGGCAGAAATTGTTTGTGATCAAGTGCTGGAAACCTTCGATGTGGTGATGTGATGTGGTGATCTGTTTTGACTATTTATTACTGTGATTTCCCTCCCCATCATCCTCCCACAACCCCCCCCCGTTCATGCTGTGTGTCTAAAAAACGAACCACAATATGTTAAATTTAAAAACACGTCGAAGAGGATTGGCTCCTAAACAACATTATCCCAAGAAAGACGAGGTTTTAAGGTCATGTAGAGAGAGATAAAAAAATAGAAAAAATTAACAATAGAAGTTATGTTTACTGGTGGAAGAAGTAAGGACCTCTCAAAACGACGATGGATAAGAAACATCTCAGATTGTTTAAACATATCCTTGGTTGCGACAGGTCAACTCTCCCAGAATTTTGAATTCAAAACATCACAAGACAAGGTTCTGGAAATAATGTCACCCGAATAAAGAGAGCGGGTTAGGGAGTTGAAGTACTGCTTTGTACATTGTGGGTAACAACGAAGAAGTGAGCTTATAACTTGAGAACCACTGGGCTCTCGGCCCTGATGACATTAATTGTTAATGTGCTCCGGGAATCTATGTGTGCCGCACACAGTGCTCAAGCTACAGACCATCATACCATTCAGACGAGTTATCGATAATGTCTCAACAGCAGACACAGATCCCACCGTGAACTTAACACCACTAGTAGTTTCAATAATGATGACTTTCACAACTGTTGGTTTTGACCTACATATTGACGTCGGATAGTTTTGTCCTGAATACGTGTTGTCTGATGATATAGCAGAGGCAGAAATCCCGTCAAATCTGCTGAAGAAAATGTAATCGATTTCTCCTTACTTTCGTTATGTTGCGAAAACAGTACGGCTACTCAGGGATTAATTCTGTCGATACGACGCTGGTTTACCATCAAACTGCTCCCTTGATGATCATTCTTCAGTCGACCCTGCCCTACAAATGAGTACCGATTTGTAAGTTGTAAAGGTTCAACATATCAAACAGAGTCGTTACCTAAAATCTCTTAAGATTACCCCCCCCTCCTTTTTTTTCCTAATCATAATGAAATATACAAATTACTATTGCGAGACAGAAAATATTGAACATTTTATTTTGGAATTTTACCTTATCATTGGTTCTTGATCCAGTGGACTGTGGGCTAAGGTCATGTGACCCAACCTCATCATTGGTTCCTGATCCAGTGGACTATGGGCTAACGCCAAGTGACCCAACCAACCTTACCATTTGTTACTATCCAGTGGACAATGGACTCACGCAATGCGACCCAGCATCACCCTTGATTGCTGATTCAAGGGTCTATAAGCTCATACACTTTGACCCAGCCTTACCATTGGTACGTATGACAAAGTACGTATAATAGATAATATAACACGAGTGCAATGTAATCATTTCTCTACACCATCTCTCTTAATCCATCAGCTCGCAACAATAAACCAAGCATTTTTGGATGTAGTTATTTTATAGGAAATATAGATACTTCCATTAGGTTGTCATTATTATCTGAACGGTCCAGATGCACAATTGCCAGTGACTCGTTTGAATCTTGCACATTTCCCGTCTGAGGCCTCCCTGGACCTCTCAGCTACAGAATCGAAACCTTATTTCGCCAAAGACGAATGTGACGGGACATTGGCGCAAATGAAACGGCGACATGGTGCATTTCCATTCTCTGGACTAGATCCTGCAAAAATCCAGTGGAATCATTGTCCTGCCAAAAGAGAGGTGCGGTGGGAATTTGAATATGAACTGTGAAAGACCAATGTCCTGCTACACGGGAAATACAGCGGGAGTTTGAGAATTAACTATCAAGTAGACCAAGGATACCTTATAATAATACTAACTAAAAATTGTCCTGCTTTGTAGCCGAGAAGTATAGAGAGTGTCTGTGACGATCAAGTAATCGGGTTCAAATCCCGGCGCATGCAACTGTACATCATCACCGTTCAAAACGCAACAGAAAACTACTAAAATGTAAATACTGCTAAGAAAATCATAACAGCCAAAAAGAAAGGATTTACTGATAGCTACAACCTGAATAGCATATGCTACCAATTTGTATAACTGGAAAGTTAATAGATGTATCCACGCAGGGTAGATAAGCTGTTAGGTTTCTTAACTGTTCGCTTTCATTTGAAAGTAAAGAAATAAGTTCAGGTAAAATATCATTTCAGTTCTCTAATTCATTGAGTTAGATTCTAAGTACAGATAGATTGAGTGAAATATGTCTGAAGGTGTGGCAACTTACTTTATTTTGTCTGAAGGAGTGGCAACTTACTTTATTTTATCTGAAGGAGTGGCAACTTACTTTATTTTGTCTGAAGGAGTGGCAACTTACTTTATTTTGTCTGAAGGAGTGGCAACTTACTTTATTTTGTCTGAATGAGTGGCAACTTACTTTATTTTGTCGATTGATAAGTCGGCAGACGACAGAAGTAGAGAACAGATTATGTCCCCACTTTCTAGCGGAACTTGATTTTTTTAGAGATATATTCCTATCTCGTTTCATCCTTTCTACCTTTTTTCCAACCGATTTCGTATACAAGCCAGTATATATGCACGAGGTGTGGGTGTAATTGTAGGGTTTGCCACAACCCCATCCCCCCCCCCGTTTTTGCAGTGAATTGAGAGTATTTGTAGTGCTATATAAATCCTACAGAGTTCAAGAGAAGTTAACCAATGCATTTATTAATGACGTAAGGGTGTGACATGATAGCGATCTTACATTTCAGTGGCTCTACTATATGAGGGCGGTGGTCATCTCCTCTCCCTCAAAGTCTTTACTTCCCGGATTAATCCGGTACCCAATTAAAGCTGAGTCGACCCAAGAGCCGCTGCGGTCTGAAACAAATTTCTGCCTCAACTGGGGAATGAATCCAAGACTACTCAAATGCAAAGCCAGTGCGCTAATCACTGCGCTACGCGGCCTCCAACTCATATACTGATATATGGATGCGAGTCTTGGACAATAAACAAACAGGAAAGTAGAAAATTTGAGTCAGTGAAGATGTAATTGTACAGAAGATTGCTGATAATATCATAGACTGCCAGTAACGCCAAGGTGTTGCCAGAGCCGGAAAGGGAAGCAAATACTAGCACAAATGTTTGCCTTCCATGCATGTCGTACGAGGCGATTAAGAAGGTTATGGGGTGGAGCTGGCTGACCCATCCAATATAGGATCCAAGCGACCTATAAGTCACGCTGAAACCTGTATCAAGTGAAAATACACAGATATAACAGATAATTTGTATGACCATGACAAGACGCATTCCATTCCGTTCTCCAGAAAACAATATCCAGCTAAACTGCGGGAGTTTGAGAATAACGCAAAAAGGGGCCTAAAATGCGGTCTATAAATTACATCAACAATTATGTGAGAAGGGTCTAAAAAAAAGATTGACAGTTATCGACAATGGGAAGGTAAATTGACAAACGTTGACATCAGAAATACTGTTTTCAATACAACAACGGAATTATTTGAACTAGAAATTTTAAACAAATACAAAACACATGTATTTTTTCTGATAAAATTTTTTATTTTATGGAGATGTGCATATTAATTAACATAATTATGCAGGTTCTTCGTGCATTCTTGGCAATAGTTGACAAAGCTGTGGAAGGGATCAAAGATTCGCAAAATATTGTTGCTGTAATTTATGGACACCCTTAAAAGAGGAAGAATATGTCAATTATCGTGGGCTTGTTTGTTTTTTTTGCTTACGTTATCCATCAATGTTCATTTGTTGTATAATAAACCCCAATGAACATAATTGTGTATTTCTGAACTAAATTTATTTTGTACTCTTGTTTGTCTTACACCCGCACATGATGTTGCTTTCTTGTGTATTCCTTGATTTCTTTCATACTTGACATTCTAAAAAAAAAATATTTACAGATTTGTTGTTTTTTTTTTAAACATAGCCGTAGATGTAACATCTGTAATACGACTTCATTCTTTCCTTTTCTTGATTATTCCCGTGTTTTACGTTATCCAATATTTATATACTTGGACTCGCATACCAAACATAGCTAATGCTACTCCACATATATCAATAATCAATAAAACCCATAACCCTTCAGGGTCGTAGGGGTACCACACTGGAAGCTTCAGCACACAGAGTCCTCCAGCAAATTCTATCCTCAGCGATGCGGATGAGTGTGGAAATATCTAGCCCTGTCCATTCCTTGATGTTGTCTGTCCATGTCTTTATTTGTCCTCCTCTGCTTCTTCCACCCTCGACAGTTCCCTGCAGTAAATACGTTCCACATATATACGTAGTAACCAATGTACAGCTTGCCAATAATTAAAATCGTACCGTGTGAAGGTCTAATTATTTCCACTAGAATGACTGGTGAGTCATTAAAAATCCTCAAGAGCCACGGCTGATTTTACATTAATTTTTAAAAATTTAATTTGAAATCGAAATACATTTAATTTAAATCACATTACATCAATCTTAAATCAAAATACATCAATTTGAAAACAAAAAACATAATTTGAAATCAAAATACATCAATTTGAAATCAAAATACATCAATTTGAAATCAAAATGCATCAATTTGAAATAAAAAAACATAATTTGAAATCAAAATACATCAATTTGAAATCAAAATACATCAATTTGAAATCAAAATACATCAATTTGAAATCAAAAAACATAATTTTAAATCAAAATACATCAATTTTAAATCAAAATACATCAATTTTAAATCTAAATACATCAATATGAAATCAAAATACATCAATTTGAAATCAAAATATATCAACTAAATATAAAATACATCCATTTGAAATCAAAATACATTCATTTCAAATAAAAATGCATCAATTTTAAATAAATGTACATAAATTTTAAATAACAATACGACAGTTTCAAATGAAAATACATCACTATGAAATCGAAATACATCTCTTTGAAATCACAATACGTCAATTCTAAATCACATACATCAATTTTAAATCACATACACCAATTTTAAATTACAATGCATCAATTTGAAATCAAAATACATCAATTTCAACACCCAATACATCAATATGAAAATAAAATACATTCATTTAAAAATAAAATATATCAATTTTAAATCAAAACACATCAATTTTAAATCAAAAGACATCAATTTGAAATTTAAAAAATACATCAACTTGATATCAAAATACATCAATTTGGAAACAAAATACATCAATTTGAAATTAAAATACATAAATTTAAAATCAAATTAAATCAATTTAAAATAAAAAAATACATCAATTTGATATCCAAGTACATCAATTTGGAAAAAAAATACATCAATGTGGAAACAAAATGCATCAATTTGGAAACAAAATACATCAATTTGGAAACAAAATACATCAATGTGGAAACAAAATACATCAATGTGGAAACAAAATACATCAATTTGGAAACAAAATACATATTCAGTATACGATAATATGGAATATCTGACACAACATTTACAATTGCAATTCAATGTTGGTTTCTCAGATTTTGTAATCAATAAATCAATCAGGACTATTTTCGGCGTTCATTCTCAAACTCCTGCAGACTAGCGGATGCAGTCCAGATATCGGATTTGATTGTGTCATGACTTAAAGCTTAGCTGCGATATCTGTGTGTTCCGACCTGACACATCCGACTTCATCATGGTCTATGGGTCACTTTGACCATCTCGACGGACGGGACAGTCAACTTATTCCCCAAACCTCCTTAGTCGCTTCTTATCACTCTCCCCCTCCCCGGCAACATACGAGCATAGAACTCTAATAAAAGAAAAGAAAACGTCACAAAACAAACACACAAACGCTAAAACGAGCATAAGAGTAAACAGCTGACAGCGTGAAATTATGTAACTTCCATTTCAGTCTACTAGAAGCCATTACGACAGGAAACGTCAGTTAGAGTACCAGTTCAGCTGTCATATTTGCAGACATGTGTCGGAAGAATTTTTCAAAGAGTTCCAGAGAAGCCTTACAAAGCCATTTTTTACATTTGATTCGAGATGACCAGATTTTATTTTATGTTGGAATTGTTCGAAAATGTAAGTTACGTTGTTAAGAGAAAGCTATTTCTTTGCCTGTTGAGCTTGCGTCAATTAATTTTCTGATTTCTTTTATATGTGCGTGTATTAGTATCAATATTTCTCTGTTTGTGCGCATGTATGTATGCGTGATAAATAATAAAAATCATCATCATAATCATTATAATAAGACCTATAATCCATCAGGGTCGTAAGAGGTGCCACACTGAAGTCATCAGCAAAAGAATATCTCCAAAAAACACTATCTTAAGCCTTGATTCTTGATTAGGAACAAGCGTCACAGCACTAAGGGCATTCCCATATATGTTCTGCTTGTCGTATCATCAGCCATCTAAAAGTGTATAAGCTCAGTGTCCCAGTCAGTTGCTGATTACGTGTTCTTCTGATCTTTCCGGAGAGGGAGCACTTTCTCCCATCGCCTCTAGTCACTCCAATTTCTACCACTCTCTGAATATGTACATTGTTACGTTCGACTTCCTCCTCCTCATCTCGTGGGTATCCATGACTGCTCTAATCAATTCAATCCTGTCTTTTCTTATCTCGGTGCCGTTCACCAAAGCTTTACCAGCCAACACATCGGCTCTTTCGTTTCCCCTGACTCCAGCATGACCAGGACAGTAAATCCATGTAATGCTCTGCGCATTGTCGAGAAGAGTTATCTTCAGCCGTTTGTGGGGAGTAGAAAAAGCACGCCCAGACCATTTCTTGATGTTATAATCCATGATTTCCTTACCCACCTCTTATCACTATTCCATCGACTGTTCCTTCCTTACAAAATACTTTTAGAAAGCGAGTCGTGTCTCTCGTTGCAGTCCAAACCATTCAGGTTTACGCAGTTTCACCACTGCCAAAAGTGGTTCTTTATAATCTGCAAGTTTGTTTATTTTCTGCTGGACTAATATATATGTTTTGTGTTCTATACAACTCATTCTTAACAAACTTGTTTTTAAATGCCTTAATCCTTTTGTCTGTGTTGAGTTCCTACCTTTCACATCCACGTAAATGTATACTTATAGTGTGTTTTAAAACGCCCGTGTGTTGCCGCGGCCCGAAAGGGGAGGAAAGAATAGCAACACTGTTTACCTTCCACGTATGTCGTAAAAGGCGACTAAGGAGGTTATGGGATGGAGTTGGCTGTCCCATCCCATATAGGGTCAGTGACCCAAAGCCATGCTGAAGTCGGATGTGTCAGGCCGAAAGGCGCAGATATCCCAGCGATGCTGTATACCATGACACAAAGCATTCCGTTCTTCGGACTACATCCTGCTAATCTGCAGGAGTTTGAGAACGAACGCAGAAGAAGAAGAAGAAGTGTGTTTCAAAATACATGCCCCTCTTTCGAAATGTGTAACTTTTCAACTACTTTACAGATGTGCACGACATTTTCAGAAGTGTTTTAAAAACGTAACGACATAATGTAGAAATATTTGCAGCATAAGTGAACCAAAAATATGCAATTTCTCTATATAATGTATGTACACACACTCACGCGCGCGCGCACGCACAAGCGCGCACACACGTACAATGTTTGTGTCAAAAATAGTGAAACTACCGTACATGACCATCTAGTGTGAAATTTGGAATACAATCAAACCTGTTTGTGTCTCGATTTGAACGCTGTGTAAGATTTTTACCGTAAATTTGAGTCATATGTGTCGATCTAGGTCATTGAAAGACTTGTGCCTTTTTCTTTACAGAGGCGCTGTGTCTGCCATCTCAGTAAAAGTTCATATTTATTGATGAGTTTGAAAATTCAATTTGTAACACTTCAGTATATTGCTGAGAAAATTTAAAATATTTTTGTGTGTCGGGAGTTTGAACGTGGACAACTGTATTGATATATTAATAATACGGTAAACATAGTATTGGACATTTTGAGTTTAAATAAACGTTCATTGAATATGTGGATCTAAGATGAGGACAAATGTTGAAGTGAAGGAAGAACGGCAGGTAGGAGGATTATTTTAGACAATTTTGCAGAAATTTTGCAGCAATTTTACAACCATGCAACAGAAAAACTTAGTAGATGACATGCCTTTATATTGAGGTTATCTTAGAGAAGCTTCATGGCACGCCATCTATACAGTCCCGTAGTCGTAACCTTCGATAACAGTTACCATGTTTTTCCGACATGCCGACGTTGTGCTTGAACTAGTTACTGGCACGGCGTGAGTGGGCGGAACAACAAAGAAAACTGTCGCAAGGGCCAGAGTTGTGCTCTGATGTCGACGTCTGTTTCGGCGGCATTGGACTCGAAACACCTTCGAGTCGAATGGTTGCTGAAACAGAGGGCGGAGCACTTATGGGAATGTCCCACGTGCTGTGAGGCCAGTTTCTAATCAAGATTCAAGACAATTTTGACAATGGTCTTATTAGAAGAGTTATTTGCAGAATACTTGTTTTGAAAGCGAATGTAACATTTTTTTTTAAACAAGCTGTGGCTCAAAAAAGGATAACGGCATTGATGTATCAAAATCCACATTGTGGAGGACTGTACGGGAAGCAGGATTCACTTTCTGAAAATATGTGGGAGAAAGAAACATTATTTCCCAGGTACTCGTAAATTTCAGTATTGAAAATACCTGTTGTGGTAAAAGTGTCGTATTGCGACCCCTAGTGAAAACCACTTCATGTTGTCGTCTAATGTAATACAAGATTGGAATTTTATTTGTTAGTTTTCTGATGTCTTCGTTTCTGATTCTATCTCTTATTGTTACTCCAAGGATTCTACGTAGACAAGTTATTTATGGTGTATCAAGTTTTCTTTTTTGCCTTCTGTAGTTAGTGTCCATGTTTGACATTAATAGCATAGTGATGGTATGATGATCGGCTTGTATGATGATCGGCTTGTATAGTGCAGTTGTTCATGTTCATATATTTGTTTGTGAAGATAGAAGATATTTACCCTAACATCTGGTATCCTGTGTTGCATCTATGTTGCATCTATGTTGCATCTATGTTGCATCTATGTTGGATCTATGTTGGATTTTTGTTGTGTGTTTTTTTTTCCATTTGATATGATTTTTCCAATATAAGTGAATTCTTTCACCTGTTTAAGCTGTTGGTCATCGATGAGAATAGTGGTGTTTTTTCCCGTTTTCTTGCGATAGACAAAACAGTTTATAGAACTAAAGCTGTTTTCATTCCTTAATGTTGTCAGTCCAATGTTTTCTCTGCGTCCCCTCCTCATTGTCTCTTCTGTTCTTCACAGCCCCCTTCCCCCTTTTTAGACTAGAAGTCGTGTTGTGTGACATGCCTACATTATGTAAACATTAATCATTTAATTTGTGATATAACAGCAGTAATATTTTTCATTAACCTACAGCATAATATGGTAATGTAGTGTGATTCACTCCCGCCGTCTTTACATTCTCATAAAAAGGGGCGCTGATGATTTGTAGTTAGTCATTTTTTTACTAACAAAACTGAAGATCGAATCTTGACCACATGACGAGAGAATCAGTGCACTAACCACTGAATTATTTGACCCTGACAATAATACTAGGAGGATAAGATGTAGGTAAGAGGGTAAGAGGATAACTATGATATATCTGAGAGAGTAATTCAATAAATATACTGCAACAACATCGTATACCATGTGACGTATTCTCGTCAGAGTGTTGTCTTCCTAATGAATCCCTTCAATTCTTCTCTGTTTTGGGTCATGTGGCTTGCATTCTCCAATGGCGTATTGATGTTATAACATTGTGTACCGAGGATATATATATATATATGAAGCAATGTATTCTTTCCAGAACGTTGTCTGCGTCAAGGATACTCTGAGCGCCTCTCTGTCCTGATCTAGCAAACGTGAATTAGCTAGAGACACGTTGATACATTCCTCGATATGATAAATATATATAATTTCAAAATACAATGAAATCCCTCTATAGCGCATCATTTTATAACATATTTCCCTATATAACAACACTTTTCCAAATCTCCAATGATAATAATTCTTTATTGTTTTTATTGTAAATAATGATTTTTTAAAAGTTACACACATATTTCGTCGGTTAGGAACAAGTTGTTATAATGGGATTTGACTGTAATAGGTTAAATATCAATGTTTCAAGAAACAGAAATAAAATAGAACGAGTTGACGTTTTGAGATAAAGATCTTTATCGAGATAAAGAGACGTAGAGAGGAATGAATAATATGTTCAGAACATCGTGGGATTTTGTAATATGCATGATTATATAATCTACATGATTCTATCTTGATTCTTGATTAGAAACTGGCCTCACAGCACGTGGGGCATTCCCCATAAGTGCTCCGCCCTCTGTTCCAGCAGAAATCCGACTCAATGGTGTTTCGAGTCTAATGTCGCCGAAACAGACGTTGACATCAGGGCACAACTCTGGCCCTTGCGACAGGTTTCTTTGTTGTTCCGCCCACCAACGCCGTGCCCGATACTAGTTCAAGCACAACGTCGGCCTGTCGAAACAGCATGGTAACTGTTATAGAAGGTTACGACTACATGATTGTATAGATGACATGCCATGAAGCTTCTATAAGAAAGTTACCTCAATATAAAGGCATGTCATCTACTAATGTTTTCTGTTGCATGGGTGGTTTATCTTGTGAACCATTAGTGAGACCCACAGTTGCAACCGCATGCGCATGATTCTATCTATCTATTGTCAATTCCACTAGTGCAGCTAAGTGTCGGGGGATAGTTTCTTTGGCCATTTGAGTTGCATTGACCATGGTAAGCCTACGTTTATTTAATTTTTCTTTGATTGTCTCTGCCCATATAGTTTTTAGTCTTCCCCGTGCCTCGTAGCTCGGTCTTCTGCTGATGTATGCACTAAGGACTAGTTGCGAAGGTTCCAATCTCATGACGTGACCAAACCATTTGGTTTGCTGTCTCTCGATATAGTCTTGACTTGAGATAGTCTTTACTTCTGTCCTGATATCTTCATTTCTCCGGCGGCCTCTTCTCATGAGACTTATAGCTTTTCTGGAACATCTTATTTCCAAAACTGTGATCATTTTCAAAGTCTTTGTCAAGGGCTGTGTTTGACATTGGTTTCACAGAGTTTGTATAAAAGTACTGTTTATCAGTTGTCGTGTTGTAGCCATGTAGATTGATGAGTGTTTAAGTATTGGCGACAGCTAGTAAGTCACAGCATTGGCATTTTGGCACCTTGTTTCAATCTGTCGAGTGTGCCATCCTCCGTAAATATGTTTCCTAGTTAAACTCTGTGACTTGCTTTAGTACCATTGACAGATAACTGGACTGGTGTTCTGCTTCTTCTTCTGCGCTCGTTCTCAAACTCCAGCAGATTACCAGGATGTAGTCCGGAGAACGGAATGCGCTGTGTCATGGTTTACAACATTGCTGCGATATATGCGCCTTTCAACCTGACACATCCGACTTCAGCATTTGTGTTCTGCTTATCTTCATAGTCTTTGTTTTAGATGTGATTAGACCTTAATCTGCGTGATTAAGTAGTTTTAATTAGAGAAAAACTAAAAGGTGGATTAAAACCAGTTTGGTATAATATAGTACCATAGTAGCAGGCGGGAAATGTTTGAGATCGATTATAGCTGACTTTGGACACGGAGAAGAGACTTGATCTGATATAAGTCAGGCAACAAGTATTTAATTCTTGACATCGATTACAGCCGACTTTGGTTATTGGAGATACAATTTGATCTGACTGAATCCAGACCAGGGACCAAAGGGTTTATCGAATAGTTCTGAATGGTTAATTAAGTGAACACCATCATTCACCGATATATAATCCGAGGCAGAAGTAGTTTCCAACGCAGATGAACTATCACTTTCTGATGGTTCATTCACGTCCGACAGATATTGTTCTGGTGCGATGGATATCGGACACGTGATAGGATCATGAGGCACTGGTTTCGAAACAGATTCAATATTTGCGTAAACCACAGACTTTCTTGTTTAAAAGTGAAACCATGGATATTTGTCAAGCATAAGTAACAATCAGTAGCAAGATTTTCAGTTTATGCCATATTACTGGAACTCAAAAAGGCATCGACTGAAAGTTAGACGATTTTCGTAACCAACCTGCCAATATATTTTTACAAGTCGAACAAACTGCATTTGGCTTCCAAGATTTATTTGCATCATCAACTTTCGAATCGAAATAAAGTTTATATGCTTTCTTAGCAATGGTGTAACGTTGTTCTTGTGAACAGGATCGGTAAAATATCCGCACAAGTAACAGAATAAATCAGCAGAATTTCTACAACTTCTAGAAGAATTTCGCTCAGAATTATTTCAATATACAGTAACTGTTTGAAAATAGCGCAACATATGTCAGACATGTTTAGCAGTATAAAAAGTAGAATTTTTCTACATTATAAAAATTTTAAAAAATTTATATAGTATAAATGTACTGGAACATATAATGGTTTTCCAAAAATAAAATATATTCACAAATATCTTAACAACCCGATGTGATAAAGATAAACGGATTTCAAATATGAAATCAGCGCTAGAAACTGACATAAGGACACTTATTCTTATATAAGAAAGTATAATGTTGTTGGACAGTGTTATAAATCAAACATACAGACATTTACAAAAATACATTTCTAAATCTCTGCTTAACTTCCTGTCTGATTGCCTGTCTGATCGATTGTCAGACATTTGTCTGTTACATTCATATTTGTTTGGTAAAGTGTTAATATTGTGTAACATTAGTTTCTTGTAGTAGAACAATGGTAAAGTGTTAATATTGTGTAACATTAGTTTCTTGTAGTAGAACAATGGTAAAGTGTTAATATTGTGTAACATTAGTTTCTTGTAGTAGAACAATGGTCCTCTATATTTCCATTCGGATTTATTGTTGAAAATGTGTTGTGTCGCCGATTTGAATGCGCCTATGGCCCTACACATCCATTTTCGGCAGTTAATTGTTCATTAAAGGATGAAACTATCACATAATCAGTAAATCTGTAGGGAATTTGAACGTTTACAAACATCTGCTGTAGATATTGTGAAATAAAATTATGAACTTGCACCAGTCTAGAAACACAAATCTATCCCGATAGAAACCAAAAGGAACATCATAAATTCAATCTTCATAGCAAAATTATGTTATCACTGTCAGACATGGATACTAAATAAAGAGCAAGACACAGTTTACTACGTGTGAAATGAGATGTATAATACAAACAGCAAACAGAACAAGAAGAGATGGTGTGAGGAATGAAGATATTACAAGAACTGTGTGAATAACATATATGGTCAAATATATTAGAAAACAGAGGCTGAAATGGTTCGACTACTTAATGAGAATGTATCCTTATTGTAATCAGCGGCAAGAGCATACAACATGAAAATGGAAACAGCAAAATACAGAGGAATATTAAGAAGAAGGTAGATTGAAGGAGTTACAAATTGCCTAAGACATGACAGTATTACTGCATATCAAGTGACCACACGTACTATAGCCCGGAAACCATTCCATATTCAATCCTGGAACAAATACAGCAAAAAACAAAAAAAAACAGAGAGAACAATTGGTTAGATAGACTGAGATATATGAACACTTTGTTTTAAATTTTGGACATTATTTTATAATTGAAAATGTACTCAGTGTTTGATTTTCTTTTGTTTAATTTAATGAAAAATGAGAAATCTGGTTACACTAGCAAGTAATATTGTTGTAGGTAGAATTGTTTCTCATGTAACTGCTGTCAAAACTCAATCAAGAAACCGAATGCAACTTAATCTAGACGAAAATATTCAACCAAAAAACCGAATGCAACTTAATCTAGACGAAAACATTCAACCAAAAAACCGAATGCAACTTAATCTAGACGAAAACATTCAACCAAAAAACCGAATGCAACTTAATCTAGACGAAAACATTCAACCAAAAAACCGAATGCAACTTAATCTAGACGAAAACATTCAACCAAAAAACCGAATGCAACTTAATCTCCTAGACGAAAACATTCAACCAAAAAAAACGAATGCAACTTAATCTAGACGAAAACATTCAACCAAAAAACCGAATGCAACTTAATCTAGACGAAAACATTCAACCAGAAAACCGAATGCAACTTAATCTAGACGAAAACATTCAACCACAAAACCGAATGCAACTTAATCTAGACGAAAACATTCAACCAAAAAACCGAATGCAACTTAATCTAGACGAAAACATTCAACCAAAAAACCGAATGCAACTTAATCTAGACGAAAACATTCAACCAAAAAACCGAATGCAACTTAATCTAGACGAAAACATTCAACCAAAAAACCGAATGCAACTTAATCTAGACGAAAACATTCAACCAAAAAACCGAATGCAACTTAATCTAGACGAAAACATTCAACCAAAAAACCGAATGCAACTTAATCTAGACGAAAACATTCAACCAAAAAACCGAATGCAATTAATCTCCTAGATGAAAACATTCAACCAAAAAACCGAATGCAACTTAATCTAGACGAAAACATTCAACCAAAAAACCGAATGCAACTTAATCTAGACGAAAACATTCAACCAAAAAACCGAATGCAATTAATCTCCTAGATGAAAACATTCAACCAAAAAACCGAATGCAATTAATCTCCTAGACGAAAACATTCAACCAAAAAACCGAATGCAATTAATCTCCTAGATGAAAACATTCAACCAAAAAACCGAATGCAATTAATCTCCTAGATGAAAACATTCAACCAAAAAACCGAATGCAACTTAATCTAGACGAAAACATTCAACCAAAAAACCGAATGCAACTTAATCTAGACGAAAACATTCAACCAAAAAACCGAATGCAATTAATCTCCTAGATGAAAACATTCAACCAAAAAACCGAATGCAATTAATCTCCTAGACGAAAACATTCAACCAAAAAACCGAATGCAACTTAATCTAGACGAAAACATTCAACCAAAAAACCGAATGCAACTTAATCTAGACGAAAACATTCAACCAAAAAACCGAATGCAACTTAATCTAGACGAAAACATTCAACCAAAAAACCGAATGCAATTAATCTCCTAGATGAAAGTAATTCGATTTTGAAGTCCAAGTCTTCAGAAGTCCCTTATGCAAAGCATCCATGCCCTGCTGACTAGGTACCAACTCCGCTGGACTGGCCACATCGTCCGTATGCCAGACAAGAGCATTCCAAAGAGATTATTCTATGAGCTGTGCGAAGGTAAACCCTCAAGCGGAAAGCTGAAAAGGCGCTTCAACGATCACCTAAAAATCTCTCTCAAGCACTGCAGCATCGATCCTAGCTCCTGGGAGAGTACAGCACTTGATCGCTCAGCCTGGCACACCCAGATCACTGCTGGCATCACGAAATTTGAAAAAGAAAGAATACAGCAAGGAAATCCAGAAGCGCAAGAAGCGGAAGGACAAATCTGAAAATTTTCCTACACCGAACCTTCAGCACTCCTGCATGACTTCAATAGAACTTTCCGTGCACGAATCGGACTCATCAGACATCTACGAACTACCAAACCAATTTAGACAATTACCAATTTATTATTATTATTTATTTCTTCATCGCATTTATTGTTTTTCATACAATGCTCATCTTTACTTGCGAAGGAGGAACATCATCATCAATTAGATTTAAATCTTTGAACTACATTTCAGTAAATTCAAGATCATTTAATTAAGTCTTTGTGAAATGGAATGCTATGCAAAAATTGGAAATTTAGCCATGTTTTGGCAATATTTTACCTGAAATTTGTTGAATTAGTTTCAACTATCTGGCAACCATTGCATACTGTAGCCAAGTCCTTTGACAGTAAAGTCATGTGAGCTCATCCAGCATAATTATTTTAAAGTAACGCTATTTGACTTTCTCTAAGATTTTCATTGGTCACGTTGTGTATACTTTGTGTCAACAACCAATGAAAATCACGGAAAAATCAAATCAGCGTCACTTTTGAAGGATAACATCGATGAATCTATAGTACTATAATAAATCAAGGACTCGCCATATATATAACTTAATATTTGTAAAACTATCCAGGTCAACCAGGTCAGGGTTTACCACAAGCAGACGACAACCTGAACCAGTTATTAGGCACGAAACGAAGCACGCGTAGGAAGTATCACACGGACCGTCAGCACATACCAACAGACACATCAGCAGACGCATGTGAGTACATATATTTATATAAAAGTTGAGAATCGAGCGAGGGCGAGTGTGAGTAGTTCAAGAGCATTGCTCTCGCGACCCATATATCTTTGCTCATTACGATGCATGTGTAATTCATAATTGGGACCAATTTACACTTGTTTAGCATTCAGTTACATATCTATGGTCGGATCTTGGCTGTGTTGAAGTCATGAAGTTATACGGACAGAAGCCGCGGAAGCTTGGTGGTTAGTTCACTTGCTACCTAGTCAGTTGATCCAGGGTTTAATATCAGGCGGTTGGTTGGCTCGAGACAGTCGACAATAAATACCTCTGTACAGAAAGTAAACACTTCTTCATACGTTACGCTCTTTATTATTGTCATGGTTTTAGTTGGTCACAATTTATATACTTGGAGTCGTACATGCCAAAAAAGACATGGTAGACCAACGAAATGTACGGAAATAATCAAATAGCAGCCTTTCAGGTCACGTTTATTTTCTTTACACAGGTCATAACTGGAAAACGGTCATGGTTGGTTGCTATTCCAGCGATCCAAAGATCCATGGCCTGTGACCTAATGCCACTGTGTGACTGAGTTCAGTGCAGGATTTACGTGTAAGCTACACAAGCTATAGCTTAGGGCCCCCACTTTCCTGAGAAATTGTCATATATACTTAAATATATTGCAGCATTATTTGTCCCAATGTCGCACGTCCGGAAAGATTAGGATCTTATCAAATCTAAATCCGGCCCTGACTGTGATATAAATGCATGGGTTTGTGAGCTGTTGTTTTATTTCATGTATGGTGTTCCATTTAGATGGCCATGGAGGGAGAAACATTTTTCTTCTTCTTCTTCTGCGTTCATTCTCAAACTCCTGTAGATTAGCAGGATGTTGTCCGGAGAACGGAATGCGTTGTGTCATGGTTTACAGCATTGATGCGATATCTGCGCCTTTCGGCCTGACACATCCGACTTCAGCATGACTTTGGGTCACTGACCCTATATGGGATGGGACAGCCAACTCCATCCCATAACCTCCTTAGTCGCCTTTTACGACATGAGTGGAAGGTAAACAGTGTAAACTGGTTGGTTTGTCGACTGACTTGCTGATTGGTAGATGTTGCTAATATATAGACTTGCTAATTTGTCCGTTGGTTGGCTGACTGGTTGTTGGTTGGTATGTTGGTTGGCTGGCTGTTGTTGGTTGATTGGCTGGATGGCTGGCTGTTTAGTTGGTAGTTGATTAGTTTGAAGGCTGACTGGTTGGTTGCTTAGTTGATTGGTTGGTTGGCTGGATGACTGGTTGGTTAATTGGTTAGCTGGCTGGTTGTTTGGTAGGTTTGTCGTTTGGTTGGCTGGCTGGTTGTTGGTTGGTTTGTCGCTTGGTTGATTGGCTGGCTGGTTGTTGGTTGATTTATTGGCTGGCTATCTGGCTGGATGGTTGGTTAATTGGTTGGCTACTAGTTGGTTGGTATGTTGGTTGGTTGGTGGTTAATTGGTTGGTTGGATGGCTGGCTGACAGTTTCGGTGGTGGCTTATTGATTAACTAGCTGACTGGTCGGTTGGTTGGATAGGTGATTGGCTGATTGGTAGGTATTTCGGTTTATTTGCTGGCTGGTTGTTGGTTGGTTTGTTATTTTGTTGGTTTGTTGGCTGGCTGACTGATTAGTTGATTTATTGGCTGGCTGGTTGTTGGTTGGTTTGTTGTTTTGTTGGTTTGTTGGCTGGATGACTGATTAGTTTATTTATTGGCTGACTGGTTGTTGGTTGGTTTGTTGTTTTGTTGGTATGTTGGCTGGCTGACTGATTAGTTGATTTATTGGCTGGCTGGTTGTTGATTTTGTTTTTGTTTGGTTGATTGGCTGGCTTGTTGGTTAGTTGGTTGGTTTGTTGCTTGGCTGCCTGACTCGATGGCTGGTTGATTGGTAGATTTATCGGTTAGTTTGCTGGCTGGCTTACTGGTTGGTTGGTTGATTGGCTTGATTGATAACTTAGTCTGGTCTGTTCATAGTGTGGCAGTATCATCACATGTCAAGAGCTACCTGCTTTCAGCTGAAGGGATTACTTAATCATCATCATGTGACAAGAACTATCTTCTCACAGCTGAAGGGATTACTTAATCATCATCATGTGTCAAGAGCTATCGTCTCACAGCTGAAGGGATTACTTAATCATCATCATGTGACAAGAACTATCTTCTCACAGCTGAACGGATTACTTAATCATCATCATGTGACAAGAACTATCTTCTCACAGCTGAACGGATTACTTAATCATCATCATGTGTCAAGAGCTATCGTCTCACAACTGAATGGATTACTTAATCATCATGATGTGTCAAGAGATATCTGCTTACAGCTGAAGGGACTACTTTATCTTTATAAATATTTGTATGAAATAAAGCTATACAGAAACCTTCACAATACCTAAGGGATACAGAAGGTATATTGATCGCAATATATGGGGAACTGAACTAATAAACCTTTCTCACCTAGTTTATATATATATATATAATATATTTTGCAATACACTAGAAAATATTTAAAACGGAAGTCGCATACGGCCAGTGACGCAATAGTCTGAAAACGTCATCATTTATCGTGTATCATTTTAACCAATTTCTCTACAGAGGTTAACACGTATTACACAACTCGTGTAAAAATGTTATCGAACAGGCTTCCTCATTTCCTTACTCGGTGACATTTGATATAACTTTCCGTGGAGACGATGACAAAGTCAGACATTATTTATTATATAACACTAGTATTTGCCCGGCGGATGTGAAGTCCGTTATCTGGTGTCGTTTCTGTCATGTTTCAAGATAGTATTCACACTAGTTCGTTTTTATATTTTCTATACGAGTCGGTCAGTAACAAAAATTAGTAACTGCAGTTTCAAAGACACTGTGAACTGTAGCATTTCTAGATATGCAAATATAAATTGAACTAAAACTTTCTATTTTGAACGAACGAACTGGGATTTGTTAATCCACGATTTCATTAATATTATTTAGTTATTTATACCAGCTTCATCAGAACCGGTTGATTTTTTGAGATCTTTCTAATTCTTATATATATCTTTTATCTTCTTATAGTCTATGACGTTGGTTAATATATCTTTTATCTTCTTATAGTCCATGACGTTGGTTAATATATCTTTTATCTTCTTATAGTCTATGACGTTGGTTAATATATCTTTCTTTCCACGGACTTTTGTTTCGTGTGCTGTCAATAATTTCCGATGTTTCCCTGACATAATGCCAGGCTGTCTAGTATCTGCTGTCTAGTATCTGCTGTCTAGTATCTGCTGTCTAGTATCTGCTGTCTAGTATCTGCTGTCTAGTATCTGCTGTCTAGTATCTTCTTTCTTAGTGTTCATTACCCATCGGGGTATTCCCCTATCTCTCTTTGCATTCCCCTACTCCCTCTTGCTTTTCAACAAGGGGGTGGGGATGTCCACAAATTAAGTCAACAATTTTATACCAATTTTTACCCCTCCTTTGTCAGCATTTATTTAGAACTTAGCCAAGCCTATCGCTCCCGCCCCACCCCCGTTTAATTATGTCAACAACTGTCTAGAGCTTAGCGAATCCTCCCCCCCCCCGTTTAATTATGTCAACAACTGTCTAGAGCTTAGCGAATCCTCCCCCCCTGTTTAATTATGTCAACAACTGTCTAGAGCTTAGCGAATCCCCCCCCCCGTTTAATTATGTCAACAACTGTCTAGAACTTAGCCTCCCCCCCCATGTTTAATTATGTCAACAACTGTCTAGAACTTAGCCTCCTCCCTCCTCCACTGTTTAATTATGTCAACAACTGTCTAGAACTTAGCCTCCCCCCCCCCTGTTTAATTATGTCAACAACTGTCTAGAACTTAGCCTCCTCCCCCCTGTTTAATTATGTGAACAACTGTCTAGAACTTAGCCTCCTCCCTCCTCCACTGTTTAATTCTGTCAAAAACTGTCTAGAACTTAGCCTCCTCCCCCCTCCACTGTTTAATTCTGTCAACAACTGTCTAGAACTTAGCCTCCCCCCTGTTTAATTATGTCAACAACTGTCTAGAACTTAGCCTCCTCCCCCCCTGTTTAATTATGTCAACAACTGTCTAGAACTTAGCCTCCCCCCCCTGTTTAATTATGTCAACAACTGTCTAGAACTTAGCCTCCTCCCCCCTCCACTGTTTAATTATGTCAACAACTGTCTAGAACTTAGCCTCCTCCCCCCTCCACTGTTTAATTCTGTCAACAGCTGTCTAGAACTTAGCCTCCCCCCTGTTTAATTATGTCAACAACTTTCTAGAACTTAGCCTCCTCCCTCCTCCACTGTTTAATTATGTCAACAACTGTCTAGAACTTAGCCTCCTCCCCCCTGTTTAATTATGTCAACAACTGTCTAGAACTTAGCCTCCTCCCTCCTCCACTGTTTAATTCAGTCAACAACTGTCTAGAACTTAGCCTCCTCCCCCCTCCACTGTTTAATTATGTCAACAACTGTCTAGAACTTAGCCTCCTCCCTCCTCCACTGTTTAATTATGTCAACAACTGTCTAGAACTTAGCCTCCTCCCCCCTGTTTAATTATGTCAACAACTGTCTAGAGCTTAGCGAATCCTCCCCCCCCCCTGTTTAATTATGTCAACAACTGTCTAGAGCTTAGCGAATCCGCCCCTGTTTAATTATGTCAACAACTGTCTAGAACTTAGCCTCCCCCCCCTGTTTAATTATGTCAACAACTGTCTAGAACTTAGCCTCCTCCCTCCTCCACTGTTTAATTCTGTCAACAACATGATGTGTCAAGAGATATCTGCTTACAGCTGAAGGGACTACTTTATCTTTATAAATATTTGTATGAAATAAAGCTATACAGAAACCTTCACAATACCTAAGGGATACAGAAGGTATATTGATCGCAATATATGGGGAACTGAACTAATAAACCTTTCTCACCTAGTTTATATATATATATATAATATATTTTGCAATACACTAGAAAATATTTAAAACGGAAGTCGCATACGGCCAGTGACGCAATAGTCTGAAAACGTCATCATTTATCGTGTATCATTTTAACCAATTTCTCTACAGAGGTTAACACGTATTACACAACTCGTGTAAAAATGTTATCAAACAGGCTTCCTCATTTCCTTACTCGGTGACATTTGATATAACTTTCCGTGGAGACGAGGACACAGTCAGACATTATTTATTATATAACACTAGTATTTGCCCGGCGGATGTGAAGTCCGTTATCTGGTGTCGTTTCTGTCATGTTTCAAGATAGTATTCACACTAGTTCGTTTTTATATTTTCTATACGAGTCGGTCAGTAACAAAAATTAGTAACTGCAGTTTCAAAGACACTGTGAACTGTAGCATTTCTAGATATGCAAATATAAATTGAACTAAAACTTTCTATTTTGAACGAACGAACTGGGATTTGTTAATCCACGATTTCATTAATATTATTTAGTTATTTATACCAGCTTCATCAGAACCGGTTGATTTTTTGAGATCTTTCTAATTCTTATATATATCTTCTTATAGTCTATGACGTTGGTTAATATATCTTTTATCTTCTTATAGTCCATGACGTTGGTTAATATATCTTTTATCTTCTTATAGTCCATGACGTTGGTTAATATATCTTTTATCTTCTTATAGTCTATGACGTTGGTTAATATATCTTTCTTTCCACGGACTTTTGTTTCGTGTGCTGTCAATAATTTCAGATGTTTCCCTGACATAATGCCAGGCTGTCTAGTATCTGCTGTCTAGTATCTGCTGTCTAGTATCTGCTGTCTAGTATCTGCTGTCTAGTATCTGCTGTCTAGTATCTGCTGTCTAGTATCTTCTTTCTTAGTGTTCACTACCCATCGGGGTATTCCCCTATCTCTCTTTGCATTCCCCTACTCCCTCTTGCTTTTCAACAAGGGGGTGGGGATGTCCACAAATTAAGTCAACAATTTTATACCAATTTTTACCCCTCCTTTGTCAGCATTTATTTAGAACTTAGCCAAGCCTATCGCTCCCGCCCCACCCCCGTTTAATTATGTCAACAACTGTCTAGAGCTTAGCGAATCCTCCCCCCCCCCGTTTAATTATGTCAACAACTGTCTAGAGCTTAGCGAATCCTCCCCCCCCCTGTTTAATTATGTCAACAACTGTCTAGAGCTTAGCGAATCCCCCCCCCCGTTTAATTATGTCAACAACTGTCTAGAACTTAGCCTCCCCCCCCATGTTTAATTATGTCAACAACTGTCTAGAACTTAGCCTCCTCCCTCCTCCACTGTTTAATTATGTCAACAACTGTCTAGAACTTAGCCTCCCCCCTGTTTAATTATGTCAACAACTGTCTAGAACTTAGCCTCCTCCCCCCTGTTTAATTATGTGAACAACTGTCTAGAACTTAGCCTCCTCCCTCCTCCACTGTTTAATTCTGTCAAAAACTGTCTAGAACTTAGCCTCCTCCCCCCTCCACTGTTTAATTCTGTCAACAACTGTCTAGAACTTAGCCTCCCCCCTATTTAATTATGTCAACAACTGTCTAGAACTTAGCCTCCTCCACTGTTTAATTATGTCAACAACTGTCTAGAACTTAGCCTCCCCCCCTGTTTAATTATGTCAACAACTGTCTAGAACTTAGCCTCCTCCCCCCTCCACTGTTTAATTATGTCAACAACTGTCTAGAACTTAGCCTCCTCCCCCCTCCACTGTTTAATTCTGTCAACAGCTGTCTAGAACTTAGCCTCCCCCCTGTTTAATTATGTCAACAACTTTCTAGAACTTAGCCTCCTCCCTCCTCCACTGTTTAATTATGTCAACAACTGTCTAGAACTTAGCCTCCTCCCCCCCCCCTGTTTAATTATGTCAACAACTGTCTAGAACTTAGCCTCCTCCCTCCTCCACTGTTTAATTCTGTCAACAACTGTCTAGAACTTAGCCTCCTCCCCCCTCCACTGTGTAATTATGTCAACAACTGTCTAGAACTTAGCCTCCTCCCTCCTCCACTGTTTAATTATGTCAACAACTGTCTAGAACTTAGCCTCCTCCCCCCTGTTTAATTATGTCAACAACTGTCTAGAGCTTAGCGAACCTTCCCCCCCCCCTGTTTAATTATGTCAACAACTGTCTAGAGCTTAGCGAATCCTCCCCCCCCCCCTGTTTAATTATGTCAACAACTGTCTAGAACGTAGCCTCCCCCCACTGTTTAATTATGTCAACAACTGTCTAGAACTTAGCCTCCTCCCTCCACTGTTTAATTCTGTCAACAACTGTCTAGAACTTAGCCTCCTCCCCCCTCCACTGTTTAATTATGTCAACAACTGTCTAGAACTTAGCCAAGCGCCCCCCCCCCTGTTTAATTATGTAGCAGGATAATAATAATTCAGCAGGATGTAGTCCGTAGATAAGTATGCGTTGTGTAATGGTTTACAGTTTCGGTGCAATATTCGTGCCTTCCGGCTGATACACCGATTTCAACATGGTTTCTGTGTCACTTTTACCTTATATGAGATGGAACAGGCAACTACACCTCATAACCTCCTTATTCGCCTGTGCAACATGCATGGAAATTAAAAAGTGTTGCTAATCATTTAATAGCTGTTGAAAAGCAGTATTGCTGACATCAACATTTGTCAAACGTTTATCAACGTAGTCCCATTCCCTTTGTCGACAACTGCTAAAGAAAATGATAGGAAAAGCTAAGGAAATAGGTGCCCCATTTCTAAGAAAGTAAAGGCGGCGGGATTCACGCTGACCACTTCATGCGCAAGTATGCCGTTGGTCAAGAAAAATACGGGCCTAAGTCCGTATTCCCCAGTACGTCTCAATGGTGCTGATAGGGGTTGGTTGGTTGGTTGGTTGCTGATCCAGCGCTCCTTGGACTCATGCCCTTTGACCCAATGCTATTGTGAGATATATGCATGTGTTTGTGAGATGTTGTCTTCTTCTTCAGTGTTCATTCTTAAACTCCCACTGGTTCTCTATGATAGCAGGCTAATGGCTCTACAAGATTTCCAACAGGATGTAGTTCAGAGAATTGGAATGCATTGTGTTGCCATTTTATTGCGTATATGGTCCGACACATCTGTCTTCGGTGGGGTTTTGTTCCATATTATGTGTTACATCTATCTGGTCTTGGAGGAAGAAGAAATTTCCTTACGTCATCAAGCGCTGGACATTCAAAAATGTAGTGGTCAACAGTTTCATAGGGATGTGTGCACAGCTGGCACCATGGAGTGTGTTGTGGTTGTATTCTTTTCATGTGATTGTTGTGGTTGTATTCTGTTCATGTGATTGTTGTGGTTGTATTCTGTTCATGTGATTGTTGTGGTTGTATTCTGTTCATGTGATTGTTGTGGTTGTATTCTGTTCATGTGATTGTTGTGGTTGTATTCTGTTCATGTGATTGTTGTGGTTGTATTCTGTTCATGTGATTGTTGTGGTTGTATTCTGTTCATGTGATTGTTGTGGTTGTATTCTGTTCATGTGATTGTTGTGGTTGTATTCTGTTCATGTGATTGTTGTGGTTGTATTCTGTTCATGTGATTGTTGTGGTTGTATTCTGTTCATGTGATTGTTGTGGTTGTATTTTGTTCATGTGATTATTGTGGTTGTATTCTGTTCATGTGATTGTTGTGGTTGTATTCTGTTCATGTGATTGTTGTGGTTTGTTTCTGTTCATGTGATTGTTGTGGGTGTATTCTGTTCATGTGATTGTTGTGGTTTGTTTCTGTTCATGTGATTGTTGTGGTTGTATTCTGGACATGTGATTTTTGAAGTTTGTTTCTGTTCATGTGATTGTTGTGGGTGTATTCTGTTCATGTGATTGTTGTGGTTGTATTCTGTTCATGTGATTCTGTGATTTTATTCTGTTCATGTGATTGTTGTGGTTGTATTCTGTTCATGTGATTGTTGTGGTTGTATTCTGTTCATGTGATTGTTGTGGTTGTATTCTGTTCATGTGATTCTGTGATTTTATTCTGTTCATGTGATTGTTGTGGTTGTATTCTGTTCATGTGATTGTTGTGGTTGTATTCTGTTCATGTGATTGTTGTGGTTGTATTCTGTTCATGTGATTGTTAAGACGTACATGTTGTGTGCGAAGATACAGATTGGGAAAAACTTGTATTTTCCTTCAGTTGTCACAAGAAGGACAAATATGAGAAATTGACTGATGTCATGTGACGGTGTCCATGAGATCGAATTCATTTTTCTAAGTTTACCAGATTGTGGGTTCTAATTCGGACCGCAATGTTTTGTTCACGAGTGTATGTTACAATAGTCCCTTAGCAGTATCGCTGTGCGATTACGTAGTTATAACCTCTGTGCGATTACGTAGTTATAACCTCTGTGCGATTACGTAGTTATAACCTCTGTGCGATTACGTAGTTATAGCCTCTGTGCGATTACGTAGTTATAACCTCTGTGCGATTACGTAGTTATAACCTCTGTGCGATTACGTAGTTATAACCTCTGTGCGATTACGTAGTTATAACCTCTGTGCGATTACGTAGTTATAACCTCTGTGCGATTACGTAGTTATAACCTCTGTGCGATTACGTAGTTATAACCTCTGTGCGATTACGTAGTTATAACCTCTGTGCGATTACGTAGTTATAACCTCTGTGCGATTACGTAGTTATAACCTCTGTGCGATTACGTAGTTATAACCTCTGTGCGATTACGTAGTTATAACCTCTGTGCGATTACGTAGTTATAACCTCTGTGCGATTACGTAGTTATAACCTCTGTGCGATTACGTAGTTATAACCTCTGTGCGATTACGTAGTTATAACCTCTGTGCGATTACGTAGTTATAACCTCTGTGCGATTACGTAGTTATAACCTCTGTGCGATTACGTAGTTATAACCTCTGTGCGATTACGTAGTTATAACCTCTGTGCGATTACGTAGTTATAACCTCTGTGCGATTACGTAGTTATAACCTCTGTGCGATTACGTACAAGTACTTCTCTAATAAAAGATTCGAATAGGATTGGAGAAAATCCGAGTACCAGGAAATGAATTTCGAAGGCGTTTAGCCTTCTTTTTTTCTTTTTGGGTGATAGAAAAGTTTGTAAGAAACTATATACACGTCAGCATTTATTTGCATCCGTGGTTCTCAAAATTTTTCTTTTCGTGCCCCCCATCCGAGCCTAAAAGAAAATGTGTGGCTAACATTCGAAACCAGCGCTCGACATCCTGCAATCAATAAATGTTGACATCCTACAGTCAATAAATGTTGACATCTTACAATTAATAAATGTTGACATCCTACAATTAATAAATTTTGACATCCTACAGTCAATAAATGTTGACATCCTACAATCAATAAATTTTGACATCCTACAATCAATAAGTGTTGACATCTTACAATTAATAAATGTTGACATCCTACAATTAATAAATTTTGACATCCTACAGTCAATAAATGTTGACATCCTACAATCAATAAATTTTGACATCCTACAATCTATAAATGTTGACATCCTACAATCAATAAATGGTGACATCCTACAATTAATAAATGTTGACATCCTACAATTAATAAATGTTGACATCCTACAATCAATACCTGTCGACATCTTACAATCAATAAATGTTCGACTGTGTCTAGCGTTTGAAACCAGAGCTCGACATCCTACAATTAATAAATGTTGACATCCTACAATCAATAACTCTCGACATCTTACAATCAATAAATGTTGGTCTGTGACTAATGTTCGAAACCAGAGCTCGACATCCTACAATCAATAAATGTTGGTCTGGCACAATTTTAAAAAAATATATTTTAAGATTATATCTGTAAATATTCTGTTCTATAGATCTGACCTACATATTCCATGATACAGCACGACAATTTTAGGTCATTACATTTATATTTCAAAGAGGTTACTAGTTACTGTATTTTAGAAAAATTTTGTTTGAACTTGCCAAGATAACCGCAGTCTTGAATTTCGTTCGATCTGCAGTCTCGAGTCCAAGTTTATGTGTGTCAAGAAATCACAGATCGTGCGTGTGAATACACAGATATCTCTGCATTTTTTAAAATAAATATTTTTAAAATTTAATTTGTATATATGATGGCTACGTTCTGAATAGAACATGCTACAGTTTTATATTTACATTTACAATAAAAGGATAAATCAACCGATAAAGGACTATGGAAATATAAATACAAGAATAAATCAGCCGGTCAAAGATTATAGAAATATAAAAACAAGAATAAATCAACCTATCACGGATTATAGAAATATAAATACAAGAATAAATCAACCGATCAAGGATTATAGAAATATAAATACAAGGATAATTACTGCACACGGTCGATATTTTTAAGAACCTTCACACAGTTAGATAAATGTTGATTATACTTCATCTGCGTTCATTCTAAAACTCCCGCTATGTTCTATCTTGTAGCTGAACAATGGTTCCGGTAGATTTCCAGTAGGAAGTAGTCCAGGGAATTGAAATACGATTGTTTTTTCTGTATATACGCCAATGGCCTGACACATCCGTTTTTGACTGTTATACAGAGTGATCAATTTTTAATGAATGCGCATGAGGAAAGAGGCTTTCGTTAACAGTGAAAGATAAGCTTGTATAAATATACACGAAAGATGTTCAAAAATGTCAGTTCAAGGAACAGTCTCTTGTAAGTTTCCAGGTCCCACTTACAGGCAAATTTCCAGGTCCCACTTACAAGCAGATTTCCAGGTCCCACTAACAAGCAAATTTCCAGGTCCCACTTACAAGCAGATTTCCAGGTCCCACTTACAAGCAAATTTCCAGGTCCCACATACAAGCAAATTTCCAGATCCCACTTACAGGCAAATTTCCAGGTCCCACTTACAAGCAAATTTCCAGGTCCCACTTACAAGCAAATTTCCAGGTCCCACTTACAAGCAAATTTCCAGGTCCCACTTACAAGCAAATTTCCAGGTCCCACTTACAAGCAAATTTCCAGGTCCCACATACAAGCAAATTTCCAGATCCCACTTACAGGCAAATTTCCAGGTCCCACTTACAAGCAAATTTCCAGGTCCCACTTACAAGCAAATTTCCAGGTCCCACTTACAAGCAAATTTCCAGGTCCCACTTACAAGCAAATTTCCAGGTCCCACTTACAAGCAAATTTCTAGGTCCCACTTACAAGCAAATTTCCAGGTCCCACTTACAAGCAAATTTCCAGGTCCCACTTACAAGCAGATTTCCAGATCCCACTTACAAGCAAATTTCCAGATCCCACTTACAAGCAAATTTCCAGGTCCCACTTACAAGCAGATTTCCAGAAACTATCTATCATAAATGGTGTTAGCAGTATTGATGTCTGTTGTAACAAGATACTAGTTGGTGGGGAGGGGGGGTCATTCCCTGATCTCATATATCTTAAAAATATGTATAGCAATTGTTTTTACAAAATGGAATCAGAACTCAGAATACGCGCAGAAATGTGTTCTCTTGTTTATTGTCAATATTACATTTTCAGTTGTAGACATTGTTTACTATCAATAACGCACAGATAATTCATCGCTCACCACCTTATATACCATTCTTTCAATATACAATATAACTTTCGATATACCATATAACTTTCAATATACCATATAACTTTCAATATACCATATAACTTTCAATATACCATATAACATTCAATATACCATATAACTTTCAATATACCATATAACTTTCAATATACCATATAACTTTCAATATACCATATAACTTTCAATATACCATATAACTTTCAATATACCATATAACTTTCAATATACCATATAACTTTCAATATACCATATAACTTTCAATATACCATATAACTTTCAATATACCATATAACTTTCAATATACCATATAACTTTCAATATACCATATAACTTTCAATATACCATATAACTTTCAATATACCATATAACTTTCAATATACCATATAACATTCAATATACCATATAACTTTCAATATACCATATAACTTTCAATATACCATATAACATTCAATATACCATATAACTTTAAATATACCATATAACTTTCAATATACCATATAACTTTCAATATACCATATAACTTTCAATATACCATATAATATTCAATATACCATATAACTTTCAATATACCATATTTTATATATCTATTCCATATTAATGTATGGCTCAGAAACATGGACACTAAATAAACAATTAGAAGACAAAATTGATGCCTTTGAGATGTGGGTATATAGAAGTATAGGGAGAACATCATGGAAAGAGAAGAAAACAAATAAAGAGGTGCTAAAGACACTTAATATGAAGAAAGAACTACTAAGAGAAATAAAGATCAGGCAAATAAAATACTTTGGACACATTAAAAGACATGACACCCTATTGAAGACCTTACTTGAGGGTAAAGTCAAAGGGAAGCGAGCAAGAGGTAGGCAGAGATACAAGTGGGAGAGTAACATTACACGATGGACAAGTTACAGTCTAGCAGAGTGCACCACCAAGACAAGAGACAGGAGATGTTGGAGATACGTTGCAGCCAACCTTCGTTGCGGAGACGGTACTTGATGATGATGATGATACCATATTTTGGGTGCTTGCAGTATAGACCAAATTTTTCAAGGTCCGAAACATGAAAATTGGTTAAGAACCAAGGACGTAAATAATGGGGGTGTTTGGGTGGGGGTTCAAAACCCCCCTTAGGGATTTTCCATAAAACAATTATCAAATGTTTCATCACAAGTAAGTGTTGACACACGACAATCAACGAATGACCTGATCTTTTACGTAACCAACCCACTTTATGTATCTACGGCCCTGTTACGAGCACATAATCTAGACAATTTGTTATTCTCTTGACCACTTGTTTCCCTTCCTTCTTCATAACGCTGTTATGAAAAGAATAATTACTCATACTTGCAAATCTTACTCTGTATATGTGTGTAATGTGTTTATGGGAGTGTATGTGAGTGTGCACGTACACGTACACGTGTGTGACTCACTGAATCACAAATTATTATGGTAAAATTACATTTTATCGCTGAAACACACCAAGTGCGGGCTCTGAAGTGGTTCTCAAAATTATGTATTATGCCCTACTTCAAAAATGTCGACTTGCCCTCAATTTACATAATACGAGATCCTGTTCTAAAAAAAAAATAATTTAAAATATAAATATGAATTTTTTTAATCTAATCAATACAAACTAACGCTAAAATTTTCAATCCAACTGTCCATCTCTCATTACAGGCGTATCCCTAGGTTGGGAAACTCTAGTCTGTACTAATAGCATGTGCATCAGTAGTGTGTAATACGGTATGCATTATACCATGTTTATGTATGGTTTTTTGGCTTTTTTTTTATAGACGTGACACATATCATATGTTGCAAGTGGATATTTATGACTGTTTTGAAAATCGTATGCTCTCGTGATCAAGCGTGTCTGCTGTTGTTCGACAAAACTGCTGTATCATTTGTCGTTTTCTGACACGTTACAGATCGTAAATGTTCTGGTGATCAAGCGTGTTTTACGTAACCAACCCACTTTATGTATCTACGGCCCTGTTACGAGCACATAATCTAGACAATTTGTTATTCTCTTGACCACTTGTTTCCCTGCTGTTGTTCGACGAAATTGCTGAATCATGTATCATTCTCTGACAAGTCACGGATACCTTATTCTTCTTATTTTTCATTATTCATTATCAAAATCCCGGTGGATCACTTCTGTAGCAAGACGATGGTCCCACTAGATTTTCATCACGATGTAGTCCATAGAATGGAAATGCTTTGTGTCGCCGTTGTATTGCGTCAATGGCCCAACACATCCGTCATCTATGGAACTGCTTTATTCATTCTCAGAGTAGCGGGGCAGTGAAGTGAAATGATCAGATAATGTCAAAATCAATCACCGTATTATCTAATCAATAATATAATGTGAATATTTTCAGTTCAGATGATCTGATTACTTCTTCCGATGTTTTCTTCCCATGACTTGACTTCTTCCGATGACTCCTTCCGATGACTTCTTCCGATATTTTCTTTCGAAGACGACTTCTTCCGATGTTTTCTTCCGATGACTTGACTTCTTCCGATGACTTCTTTCGATGACTTGACTTCTTCCAATGACTTCTTTCGATGACTTGACTTCTTCCAATGAATTATTCCAATGTTTTCTTCCGATGGCGTGACTTCTTCCAATGACTTCTTCTGACGACTTGACTTCCTCCGACGACTTGACTTCTTCCGATGACTTCCTCCGACGACTTGACTTCTTCTAATGACTTCCTCCGACGACTTGACTTCTTCCGATGACTTGACTTCTTCCGATGACTTGACTTCTTCCGATGACTTCTTTCGATGACTTGACTTCTTCCGATGAATTATTCCAATGTTTTCTTCAGATGACTTGACTTCCTCCGACGACTTGACTTCTTCCGATGACTTGACTTCTTCCGATGTTTCCGATCAATACACTCTATTGCATAATGCTCTTCTTCTGTGTCTGTTCTCAATCACCTGCAGAGTAATAGGATTTAGTCATGAAATTGGAATGCGTTAAATGATTGTTTACAACACAGCTGCGATATATGTGCCTTCGGCTGACACATCTTTCAGCATGACGTCCTATCACTTTGACTTTCCATAACCAACTCCAGTGCAAAATCTACTTAGTCTCCTTTTATGACATGCTTGACAGATAACAGTAGCACTATTATTTGCATTATATTTTTGGCATCCTGAATTAGAGGTCCAGTCCTCAATTGTGACATTGGTGATTTCATCATCTATTGTCAACATTGCTAATGAAGTGACATGAACATTGCTAATGAAGTGACATGAACATTGCTAATGAAGTGACATGAACATTGCTAATGAAGTGACATGAACATTGCTAATGAAGTGACATGAACATTGCTAATGAAGTGACATGAACATTGCTAATGAAGTGACATGAACATTGCTAATGAAGTGACATGAACATTGCTAATGAAGTGACATGAACATTGCTAATGAAGTGACATGAACATTGCTAATGAAGTGACATGAACATTGCTAATGAAGTGACATGAACATTGCTAATGAAGTGACATGAACATTGCTAATGAAGTGACATGAACATTGCTAATGAAGTGACATGAACATTGCTAATGAAGTGACATGAACATTGCTAATGAAGTGACATGAACATTGCTAATGAAGTGACATGAACATTGCTAATGAAGTGACATGAACATTGCTAATGAAGTGACATGAACATTGCTAATGAAGTGACATGAACATTGCTAATGAAGTGACATGAACATTGCTAATGAAGTGACATGAACATTGCTAATGAAGTGACATGAACATTGCTAATGAAGTGACATGAACATTGCTAATGAAGTGACATGAACATTGCTAATGAAGTGACATGAACATTGCTAATGAAGTGACATGAACATTGCTAATGAAGTGACATGAACATTGCTAATGAAGTGACATGAACATATGCCTTAAAATGTGTCTACCATGGTGATTCAGAAGTTGTAGAAGATTGACTATAGTGTGCTCGGATTTCCTTATTATCCAGCTCCCTAACAGAGAAGCGCGCCGCATGCTGATAGTACGGCTCATAGCACGTAACTCCGTATTTTCATGAAATAATCCCTCAGCGATCTCTGAAAATAACAAGAACTAGTCAACATAGCATTACTGCTGGGAATAGAACTCCCGACCTCGTTAACACGAGGCAAATGGCTTAATCACTATGCATTGGAGATATCCGACATACATGATGATGATGGTGGTGATGATGATATAGATGATGATGATGGTGATGATGATATAGATGATGATGATGATGATGATGATGATGATGGTGATAATGAAGATGATGATGATGATGGTGATGATGATGATGATGATGATGATGATGATGATGATGATGATGGTGATGATGAAGATGATGATGATGATGATGATGATGATGATGATGATGATGATGATGATGATGATAATGAAGATGATGATGATGATGATGAAGATAATGAAGATGATGATGATGATGATGAAGATAATGAAGATGATGATGATGATGATGATGATGATGATGATAATGAAGATGATGATGATGGTGATAATGAAGATGATGATGATGATGGTGATGATGATGATGATGATGATGATGATGATGATGATGATGATGATGGTGATGATGAAGATGATGATGATGATGATGATGATGATGATGATGATGATGATGATGATGATGATGATGATGATAATGAAGATGATGATGATGATGATGATGATGATAATGAAGATGATGATAATGAAGATGATGATGATGATGAAGATAATGAAGATGATGATGATGATGATGATGATGATGATGATGATGATGATGAAGATAATGAAGATGATGATGATGATGATGATGATGATGATGATGATGGTGATGATGATGATGATGATGATGATGGTGATTAGAATGATTGTCGCCCGTGTGGTGCCGGGACCCGAAAGGGGAGCAAAGAATAGCAACACTGTTTACCTTCCACGCATGCCGTAAAAGACGACTAAAGAGGTTATGGGATGGAGTTGGCTCTCCCATCCCATATAGGGTCAGAGACCCAAAGCCATGTTGAGGTCGGATGCGTCAGGTCGAAAGGCGCAGATATCGCAGCAATTCTGTAAACCATGACACAACTCATTCCGGACTACATCTTGCTAATCTGCAGGAGTTTGAGAACGAACGCAGAAGAAGAAGAAGAAAAAGAATGATTGTAATGATGATGTTATATATCTGTTCCTGGCTATTATTATGAGGATGATGAGGATGATGATGGTAGTGGTGTTTGTGGTAGTTTGTGGATGATAAAGTGGATTACTTGGCATATACCGGAGATTAAACTGAAGTCAACACAAGTGTGTTAGCTGCACTGAATCAGGCTGTCATTCCTTCACTGGAAAGTGACAACACAAACATCAGACACTGAGTATTGAATACACCACTTAATAAATTAGCCGAGGCCCATGACACAACAGTCCTTTGGACGCGTTGAGAATAATCCTTATAAAGTGATGAAATTTGACATTTTCCGTGATGTATCTTGTCTGTCGATTCAAAACATACACAAATTGGCCAATGAAAAACGCAAGAAAAGTTAAATTTCATCACTTTAGAAGGATAATTTCGAATGAGTCAACATGATTGTATTATCCAGGGACTGAGGCTAGCGCTGGTCGTAATGACTCAGCAGTTTCTGTGATATGTCTCATTGTCTTTTCCCTCTTTCCCTCTTTCTCTCTCTCTCTCTCTCTCCTTCTTCTTCTTCTTTAGTTTTATCACAATATATTATTTTTGTAACCTAATTAACCTACTTAATCCTCATCGAGGTCACCACCTTGAAGTGGAGATGAGGCTTAGTCCAGTCAACAGAAGCTGGAAACTAAGATTGACCAGGTAGTTCCATACATCGAATAGGACCATGCTCTGTACATACACGTACAGGTGCTGAATTCGGAGATACTAGGCCAAGAGTCACACGAGAAATCTGCTTCATTCTTAAACTTCTGCAGATTCGCAGGATGCATTCCTGAAAACTTTCTGAGTTTTGTCATAGCTTAGAGTTTGGCTGCGATATCAGCGCCTTTAGACCTGACTCATCCGACTTCAGCATGGTTGGGTCACTTTGACCTTACATGGAACGGCGCAGCAAACTCAGCCCGAAAATCTCCTTAGACGCCTCTTACAACATGCATGGAAAGAAAACAGAGTTGCTATTCTTTTTCTACCTTTCGGGACCGGCAACACACTGACAAAATGAGAGTTTCAAACCCGCACTCTCTCGGTGTTCCATCACCTAAGTAACTATACACGCATTATACACAGACCAGCTTAATGCTATATTTTGTTAGCAATCGATCTCGCAATGGCAATGACATTCTGACAATTCATTTCTAGAACCACAATCATAACGTTTTGTGCCTGTGCCTTCATTATGTTCCTGTTCAAATTTGCTTATTCATAAACCGTGACCTTTGATACTCTATAAGACCTCTCAACAGAAAGTAAACATAACCTAAAAGGCTAATTATTTATTATTTTCCTGCATTTAGTTAGTCGGACTTGACATTTTTGACAGGCGACTCCAAGTATATAAATAGTAATCAACGAAAATCACGACAAAAAGAAAAAACGTCACGAATAATTGCGTATTTGCATTCTGTTGGGAGGTCTATACATGATATATATATATATATATATATATATATATATATATATATATATATATATATATATAATCTTCTCAGCTTATATTCCACTTGGTGTATGAATATTGAATAGCGAACAGCACCAAAAAAAACATCACGAATAATGGCGTATTTACATTCTGTTGAGAGGTCTATACAGGAGATATAAAACCTCTTCTGCTTATATTTCACCTGGTGCATGAATATTGAATAGCGAAAAGCACAAAAAATTGAAAACTACAAACGGTGAAAACAGCACTCAAAAGTTATAAAAGAATTTTATTGTAAGCCCATATAGAAATGCATTCATGTGTAAATCGTCCTTGCTGACAATGTGTGCATTGTTGCCATGTTTCATTTGATATAAGCGAATCGTATCCTTATAAACTAATTCCGTCGTATGAAAGTAAATATTAAAGTCAATAATTATGTACAGGCAATAGAGATGTTTTATAGAAGAATATTAAGAATACCGTGGACAGATAAAAAGCGTAATGAAGATATCTTGAAAGAAGTTAATTCAAAAATAGATCAGCTTTTCACTCGCAGCATAAAGAGACAGTCTACATGTTTTGGACACACAATGAGAAGAGAGAAAAAGGAACATATTGTAACAGCAGGCAAGTTGAAGAGCATGAGTGGTAGGGAACGACCAAGAGAGAAGAAGCTTGACAACCTGATATTATGACATGAGGATGAACATCGGAAATGATTGACAGCACAAGAAATAGAAGACTGTGGAAAGACATAATAACCAACGTCTCATGTCATAAAGAAGAAATGATTGACAGCACAAGAAATAGAAGACTGTGGAAAGACATGACAACCAACGTCACTCGTCACTTACAACCACAAATGCCCAACTTTGAAAAGAGCTTATTTCGCCTCAAATGGCATTAGTTCACTCTACCTGTCAACCATCTCATGTTTAATATCATCGTACAGTTTACATGCGGTTCTCGTTGAGTGAGTGCTATTTGTCAACGCTGATACTGAAGCCGAGACGTGGTGCTACAGATCTCTCCGTTGTGCTATGCAGTTCAGATAATAATTATAAATGGCTGAGCTAGTTTAGCATATCTCCAGTACATCTAATAATTATATATGGCTGAGCTAGTTTAGCATATCTGCAGTACATCTAATAATTATATATGGCTGAACTAGTTTAGCATATCTCGTGTTCATACTAGAATGTACAATTTAAAAGAACATTATCATGTGAAATAATTACTTCTTCTTCATCTTCTTCTGCGTTCGTTCTCAAACTCCTGCAGATTAGCAGGATGTAGTCCGGAGAACGGAATGCGTTGTGTCATGGTTTACAGCATTGCTACGATATCTGCGCCTTTCGGCCTGACACATCCGACTTCAGCATGGCTTTGGGTCACTGACCCTATATGGGATGGGACAGCCAACTCCATCCCATAACCTCCTTAGTCGCCATTTGCGACATGCGTGGAAGGTAAACAGTGTTGCTATTCTTTGCTCCCCTTTCGGGCCTGGCAACACACGGGCGTAAATAATTACTGAAATTAACTACCATGCATTCCTGCGACACCAGATGATAGTAGACCGTTATATTAAAGGTATGTCTGTGAGCGTGGTTTAGTAGTTTAGAAGTGGTTAGACCCGTCGTAAAAGACACGACACCATGATTGAAAACCTTACTCGAGGATAAAGTCGAGGGAGGCGAGCAAGAGGTAGGGAGAGATACAAGTGGGAGAGAAACATCACAAGATGAACAGGTTAAATTCTGAGATAGTGCACCACCAAGGCAAGAGACTGAGGATGCTGTGGGTCCGTTGCAGCCAAACTTCGTATGGGCGCCACACTGGAGACATGAACAAAAAAAATCCCTCCCAAGTACCCCTATCCTCAGCCATTTTTGTAGAATAAAAACATGCCCAGATCATTCTTGGATATAATAATTCCAGGATTTCCTTTTTTTACCGCCTCTTTTCCGTCCCACCTCGACTGTTCCTTGCAAAATGGTTTTAGAAAGTGAGTCTTATCTCATTATATTATAAACCAAACAGGCTTAGACCGTTTCAACATTACCAAAAGTGGTTCTTGGAAACCTACAAGTTTTAGTATTTTCTGCCGGACAAATATATTCATCTGATGTTCTATATAACTAATTCTTAACAAAACGTCTTCCCTTTTATTCTTCTTCTTCAGCGTTCATTCTCAAACTCCCGTTGGATCTTTCTTATAGTAGGACAATATGCGTACTAGATTTCCAACAGAATGAAAAAACGCTGTGTTGTTGTTTTATTTTCGCCAATGGGCCGACACATCCGTCTTCGCCAGAACTTATATTCACTAGTCCTGAATCCTTCATTCCAAGTTAACTCATTTTCCTTAACCGTCTTACATTAGTTTTGTTTCCATTAACTAAAATGTAGTAGAAACAGCTACAAGATCGTAAGATCTGCCTCCTAGACAATGGTGCTATGATGTAAGATCTGTCTCCTATAAAATGGTGCTATGATGTAAGATCTGCCTCCTATACAATGGTGCTATGATGTAAGATCTGTCTCCTATACAATTGTGCTATGATGTAAGATCTGCCTCCTATACAATGGTGCTATGATGTAAGATCTGCCTCCTATACAATGGTGATATGATGTAAGATCTGTCTCCTATACAATGGTGCTATGATGTAAGATCTGTCTCCTATACAATGGTGCTATGATGTAAGATCTGTCTCCTATACAATGGTGCTATGATGTAAGATCTGCCTCCTATACAATGGTGCTATGATGTAAGATCTGTCTCCTATACAATGGTGCTATGATGTAAGATCTGTCTCCTATACAATGGTGCTATGCTGTAAGATCTGTCTCCTATACAATGGTGCTATGATGTAAGATCTGTCTCCTATACAATGGTGCTATGATGTAAGATCTGTCTCCTATACAATGGTGATATGATGTAAGATCTGTCTCCTATACAATGGTGCTATGATGTAAGATCTGACTCCTATACAATGGTGCTATGATGTAAGATCTGCCTCCTATACAATGGTGCTATGATGTAAGATCTGCCTCCTATACAATTGTGCTATGATGTAAGATCTGTCTCCTATACAATGGTGCTATGATGTAAGATCTGTCTCCTATACAATGGTGCTATGATGTAAGATCTGTCTCCTATACAATGGTGCTATGATGTAAGATCTGACTCCTATACAATGGTGCTATGATGTAAGATCTGCCTCCTATACAATGGTGCTATGATGTAAGATCTGCCTCCTATACAATTGTGCTATGATGTAAGATCTGTCTCCTATACAATGGTGCTATGATGTAAGATCTGTCTCCTATACAATGGTGCTATGATGTAAGATCTGTCTCCTATACAATGGTGCTATGATGTAAGATCTGTCTCCTATACAATGGTGCTATGATGTAAGATCTGTCTCCTATACAATGGTGCTATGATGTAAGATCTGTCTCCTATACAATGGTGATATGATGTAAGATCTGTCTCCTATACAATGGTGATATGATGTAAGATCTGTCTCCTATACAATGGTGCTATGATGTAAGATCTGACTCCTATACAATGGTGCTATGATGTAAGATCTGCCTCCTATACAATGGTGCTATGATGTAAGATCTGCCTCCTATACAATGGTGCTATGATGTAAGATCTGTCTCCTATACAATGGTGCTATGATGTAAGATCTGTCTCCTATACAATGGTGCTATGATGTAAGATCTGTCTCCTATACAATGGTGCTATGATGTAAGATCTGTCTCCTATACAATGGTGCTATGATGTAAGATCTGTCTCCTATACAATGGTGCTATGATGTAAGATCTGTCTCCTATACAATGGTGCTATGATGTAAGATCTGTCTCCTATACAATGGTGCTATGATGTAAGATCTGTCTCCTATACAATGGTACTATGATGTAAGATCTGTCTCCTATACAATGGTGCTATGATGTAAGATCTGTCTCCTATACAATGGTGCTATGATGTAAGATCTGTCTCCTATACAATGGTGCTATGATGTAAGATCTGTCTCCTATACAATGGTGCTATGATGTAAGATCTGCCTCCTATACAATGGTGCTATGATGTAAGATCTGCCTCCTATACAATGGTGCTATGATGTAAGATCTGCCTCCTATACAATGGTGCTATGATGTAAGATCTGTCTCCTATACAACGGTGCTAATTACATTGATGTAATATATGTAATGAGACAGATAAGGACAGAAATAAAAATAACTATGAAGGTTTTTTTTTGGGGGGGGGGGGGGGTTTTCAATAAAAGTAAGGGTTTCCGCTTTTGTTTTCTCTTTCTCATTTAGGAGTAGTCTGTTTCATAGTTTTCCCGTAATTTTCAGCATTCATGAAAACTATTGGATACTTGTGATATTTTGTAAGGGACATCACTTTGAGCCATGAAATCTCTCTCGTCAATTATACAATCTTTGGAAGCATTGGGAAGCATACTTTTAAAACAGAGTATTTCCCTTTTCCCGAGATTTTCTTTATCTGTCGACACAAAGCGTACGCAGTGACCAATCAAAATCACAAGACAAGTTCAATGCGTCACGTTAGAATCATGCTACCTAATAAGTCCACAGGACTGTATAATTGACGAGAGACACTACAATGCTATAAATTAGTGTTTCCCAATGCGTGATCCCTCTCCAAAATGGATGGGGGTTACAATTTGAATATTGGAAGGGAGATAGTACAATGATTCTCTTTTAATGTGCAGGACATTTTAATAGTGTGCTGCAGCGGAGCCATGTCTTCCGTCAATTATACAGTCCTGATGGCTCATCGGGAATCATCCCTCTGGTGTGATGCAATTGAGTTTTGTGCAATTTTTATTGGTCACTTTGTGTATACTATTTGTCGGCGACCAATGAAAATCATGGGGAAAAAAACAAATGCGTCATATCAGAGGGATGATTCCCAATTCAACCGAGATGTTTTATATTTCGATGGTCACAATGGGACACCTCAATGTTATGAGACGTTAGATTCAGATGAACCAAAAACATTGCTAGTTATGAAGTATGGAACAGACACTCGGTGAATATTCAATGCCCTCTTTCTTGCGTCAGAACAGCAATCGTTCATTAATTGGTTCTATGGTTCTGTTGAGATGAATAGAGTACATATAGGAAAATCCGAACACAAAAAGTCAATTTTTTACAAATTTTAAGTGAAGTTTAACTATTTCATTCTTACTTTTCATTGTTTTCGTGTCATTATCATTTACTTTGGCAGAATGAATCTTCAAATCAAATAATTTCTTGTTATTCTGCCAGCTTGATTTCCCTAAATTGCGTGTATGCTTACGTAACCCTAACACTAACCCTAAACCTAATTTTTAATGTTAACCCTAGTTATTTCGTTTTGTGCATGGACTCTTGTTTCTTGATCAAAATACTTTGAATTATTTACATGTTAAATTGCTACACATATATTTCCCCGGCGGTGACATTATCTATGTCCGTGTTTGATCATTCATAGACATCAAAATAAAAGGACAGAGTACGCGTCACACTTAGGGGTGTTTTCTCTTCGAGGTATCCCATTTTGAACCACTTCTGACTAACAGATTAAACAGCCACTTAAATAGACTAAGATTGGTCCCATCACCACTGTGTCATTGTGGGCAGGTAGCACACACCTCTGAACATATCCTGCAATACACTAAACCAGTTAAGGGAAGAACACTGGCCCACAGAGATGGATATCCACAGAAAGATGTATGGTAGCACTGAGGAGCTTTCAAATACAGCAGCATTTATTAAGAAAACAGGACTTGCTGTGTAGACATGTCAAACTCCGAACGAGAAGAAGAAGAAGAAGAAGAAGAAGACTAGTATAGCTCGAAAATAAAGAACTTCTCCGGGTTAGTTTTACTCACTTATCTCATGCATCGCTACTTATAACATATCGGACTTTTCCCGTTCATTTCATTGACTAACAAAACAAAGCACACGCAAAAACGATCAATCATCTGTAACATTAGCCCCGATTTTGACGCTATATGAGATCAGTACTCAGAATAATACTTGGTAAATACTGTACGGGAATAATCTCAACTAGTTTTGTTAATAATTATCCTTTCTTTGATGTCACTGTGTTGGTCTTTTCTATATATAAATGGCCATGGATAATGATACCATCAAATAATGATGTCCAAGACCATAATGTCACGCAAATATAAAGTGTAGCATTGATTGACATAACAAAAATAGTTAGGTTGAAAGGAACGTGCCTCGGAAAATGGAGGATATAAACCAGTATTTAAGAAACAACAATCGATAATGACATTGAAATTTATAACTTTAAGTATGTATTATGTCTAAGCACTCGTTAATATTTAGTACAGTTAATATTTAGTACAGTTAATATTTAGTACAGTTAATATTTAGTACAGTTAATATTTAGTACAGTTAATATTTAGTACAGTTAATATTTAGTACAGTTAATATTTAAAACAGTTAATATTTAGTACAGTTAATATTTAGTACAGTTAATATTTAGTACAGTTAATATTTAGTACAGTTAATATTTAGTAAAGTTAATATTTAGTACAGTTAATATTTAGTAAAGTTAATATTTAGTAAAGTTAATATTTAGTACAGGTAATATTTAGTACAGTTGTTTTTTTTAAAAAGGTTTAAAAGACGTAGAAGATTGACTTTACTGTACTCGGTTTCCCATATGTACTCCGTCCCTCTCAACGAAGCGGCACGCCACCTTCCGAGAGTACCACTCATAGCACGTAAATCCATAGCTTCAAGTGATAATCCACAGGGATATCCGGAAAAAAAATCCACCTTATAAACAAGACGACACGAACTGGATTCGAACCCGTGACCTTTTGAACACAAGGCGAACAGCTTAACCACTACGGAGATCCCCGAGTACAGCTAATATTTAGTTATATATAAGTAGTCCGGCTCTGTAGCGAAGTGGTACAGAGCGCGTCTGTGACGGCTAAAGTACCGAGTTCGATCCCCGTCACAGGCATTGAACATCCGAACTGTTCAGAAAGCAATGGCAAACTACTGGACGTATTTATATTGCCTAGAAAATCACTACAGCCAAAATATTCTGGGTTGATAGCTACGTCCTGAATAGGAAATGCTACCAATATTTAGTACAGTTAATATTTAATAATGTTAATATTTAGTGCAGTTAATAATTAGTACAGTTAATATTTAGTACAGTTAATATTTAGTACAGTTAATATTTAGTACAGTTAATATTTAGTACAGTTAATAATTAGTACAGTTAATAATTAGCACAGTTAATATTTAGTACAGTTAATATTTAGTACAGTTAATATTTAGTACAGTTAATAATTAGTACAGTTAATATTTAGTACAGTTAATAATTAGTACAGTTAATATTTAGTACAGTTAATATTTAGTACAGTTAATATTTAGTACAGTTAATATTTAGTACAGTTAATATTTAGTACAGTTAATATTTAGTAAAGTTAATATTTAGTACAGTTAATATTTAGTAAAGTTAATATTTAGTAAAGTTAATATTTAGTACAGGTAATATTTAGTACAGTTGTTTTTTTTAAAAAGGTTTAAAAGACGTAGAAGATTGACTTTACTGTACTCGGTTTCCCATATGTACTCCGTCCCTCTCAACGAAGCGGCACGCCACCTTCCGAGAGTACCACTCATAGCACGTAAATCCATAGCTTCAAGTGATAATCCACAGGGATATCCGGAAAAAAAATCCACCTTATAAACAAGACGACACGAACTGGATTCGAACCCGTGACCTTTTGAACACAAGGCGAACAGCTTAACCACTACGGAGATCCCCGAGTACAGCTAATATTTAGTTATATATAAGTAGTCCGGCTCTGTAGCGAAGTGGTACAGAGCGCGTCTGTGACGGCTAAAGTACCGAGTTCGATCCCCGTCACAGGCATTGAACATCCGAACTGTTCAGAAAGCAATGGCAAACTACTGGACGTATTTATATTGCCTAGAAAATCACTACAGCCAAAATATTCTGGGTTGATAGCTACGTCCTGAATAGGAAATGCTACCAATATTTAGTACAGTTAATATTTAATAATGTTAATATTTAGTGCAGTTAATAATTAGTACAGTTAATATTTAGTACAGTTAATATTTAGTACAGTTAATATTTAGTACAGTTAATATTTAGTACAGTTAATAATTAGTACAGTTAATAATTAGCACAGTTAATATTTAGTACAGTTAATATTTAGTACAGTTAATATTTAGTACAGTTAATAATTAGTACAGTTAATATTTAGTACAGTTAATAATTAGTACAGTTAATATTTAGTACAGTTAATATTTAGTACAGTTAATATTTTAGTCTGAAGTTATGTCTTATCCAAAATAATGTACTCGTATGTATGTTTCCTTAATAACATCAGATGGAAAATGTATTATAGAAGTCAAATGTAGAATCGTCCGGGCAAAGGCAACATTTTATAAATCCATGTGAGAAAGAGAGTTCGTAGAAGTTATATAGAACCAATTCTGATATATGGAAGTGAATCTTGGACGCTCAGCAGAGCAGTGAAAAATTATATTGACGCAACAGAGACGTGGTTTTATAGAAGAATGTTAAGAACACCATGGACAGATAAAATGCGTAATGAAGATATCGTGAAAGAAGTTAATTGAAAGAGACAATCCATATTTTTGTACACATCTTGAGAAGATGGAAGTTAAACATATTGTAATAACAGACAAATTGAATAGCAAGAGAGGTAGGGGAAGATCGAGAGCGCGGATGCTGGACAACGTAACATTGTGGCATGGGAGAACATCGGTATCGGAAATGATTGACAGCACACGAAATAGAAGGCTGTGAAATGACATGATAACCAAAGCCACACGACGCGGACTATAAGACAAGATGTGTGCGTGTGTGTTGTGATGTGTGTGTGCGTGTATGTGTTTTTTTTCATTATATCTGGATGTGTATTTTAACATCAGTGCGTGTGTGTGTGTTTATATAATGTTATAGTTGCATGTTATTATTATGAAATGTTCAAACTATCACGCCTGGAAAGTTATGCACTAAATTGTGCGACCATACATGTTACATCTGTGACACTGGTGGGAACATATCTCGAAGATACTCATAGCTTGCACCAACGGTTCTGAATCTATTGTTCACTGAATCCCTGTAAGTAACAGGACATTTCTGTGTCAGCCCCTCCCCCACCACCACCCCCAGTACAAAAGTACAGGCATTTCCTGAACGACTTTCTTCTTCTTCTGCGTTTATTCTCAAACTCCTGCAGATTTGCATGTTGTAGTCCAGAAAATGCGAGTTCTTTCTGTCATATTTTGCAACTTGACTGTGATGTCTTCACCTTTAGATCCGACACATCCGTCTTCAGCTTACCCTCTGAGTCGGTTTGACGTTTAAATTATGAGACAGTCACCCCATCTCTAAAACCTCTTTAGCCGCTTTTAGAACATGCATGTATGTTACGGTGGTGCTACTCTTTGCTTCGTTTCTGATCCTGGCAACATAAAAGCGTTGTACGGCCTGTAATTAGGACCTAGCAATCAAGTCAGAAATTTTTAGCTGCAGTAATTATAGGCAATATTTGCTGACTTTAGGTTGCAGTTACTTTCTGAAAGATCCGGTTGTCGCTGTTTTAATTCTGGATTTCCATCAGAGTTTTCTTGTCATGCAGAAATGTATTTATAAGGAACTATAGAAATGACGGTTTTAGTGACTTAACAGAAGAAAGGGTCTGCTTAACTGGCGGTTTTATCGGCTTAATAGCAAAGGTGTGGCTGCTTAATTAGCTGTTTTAGCGGCTTGAAAGCAGAGGTAGTCTGTTTAACTGGCTGTTTTATCGGCTTAACAACAGAGGTAGTATGTATTCACCAAGAAAATTCAACGTTTCAACCATCATGTATTCACCAAGAAAAATACAGCGTTTCGACCATCATGTATTCACCAAGAGAAATACAGCGTTTCAACCATCATGTATTCACCAAGAAAAATACAATGTTTCAACCATCATGTATTCACCAAGAAAAATACAAATACTGTTTAACTGGCTGTTTAACGGCTTACCATCAGATGGAATTTGCTTAACTGGCTGTTTTAACGGCTTGACAGCAGAAAGCGTCTGTTTAACTGGCTGTTTAAACGGCTTAACAGCAGAGTCCGGTTACTTGGCTATTTCAACGGCTTAACATCAGGAGTCTGCTAAACAAGCAGTTTTAGCGGTTTAACGGCAGAAGGAATCTGTTTAACTGGCTATTTTAAAGGCGTAACACCAGAGGGCATCTGTTTAACTGACTAATTTAACGGATTAGCAGCAGAATAAAACTGCCTTAACTGGCTGTTTTAGCGATTTTATAGAAGTCTGCTTGCTTAACTGGCTGTTTTAGCGGCTTTCGGGGTGAAAAGAGTAAAATGATTTTGAATCCAGTACAAGACTCAATGTTACGAATAACGAACACTCTGGCAAACTTTCATCAATAACGCCGAACTTAGACAAAGAAATATAGAACAAATCTTCAGTCAAAAATATTTGAGAACCTCAATCACTCCGCGACGACCCACATCTCACCATAATGGCAACCTTGTTAGTGTTGGACACGATCCGGGACGTTTGTCTGCCCTGGTGTTGTAAGTCTAATCTACATAACACATGCTAGGTTGTGGTCGCGACAACTGGATTGTACGTCGTAGACAAAACGTGTTTGTAACTGCTATTGTTTATGTTACGACAAATCCTCTTGTCTATTTTACCCGTGCTGTCAGTCAAACACAAGTAAGTTGTCGATTGCTTTTTTCTGCAATATTGGATATATATTCAGGTAGGTAGTTATTTACTTTGCACGAGATTGAACTTATTTTGTTTCTGTAGTTATTGATATTCATAAATCTAGTCTACATGTAATATTATTATTATTTTTGTTATTTATTCTCTTTGTGCTCGCTGTATTTTCTTGGTGAATACATAATGGTTGAAACGCTGTATTTTTCTTGGTGAATACATGATGGTCGAAACGCTGTATTTTTCTTGGTGAATACATGATGGTCGAAACGTTGTATTTTTCTTGGTGTATACATGATGGTCGAAACGCTGTTTTTTTCTTAGTGAATACATGATGGTCGAAACGCTGTTTTTTTCTTGGTGAATACATGATGGTCGAAACGCTGTATTTTTCTTGCTGAATACATGATGGTTGAAACGCTGTATTTTTCTTGGTGAATACATGATGGTTGAAACGCTGTATTTTTTTGGCGAATACATGATGGTCGAAACGTTGTATTTTTCTTGGTGAATACATGATGGTTGAAACGTTGTATTTTTCTTGGTGAATACATGATGGTTGAAACGTTCTATTTTTCTTGGTGAATACATGATGGTCGAAACGTAGATTATCTCTGTATGATGAGGATGAGTATGATGATGTAATAATCCCATTAGATATGAGCAGGTAGATAGATCTTGACAGTCCGTAGCCTTTCTGACAAAAGTACAGTTTTTTTCCTCAGTTGTGTAACTGAGGAAACACCCGGACTCACATAAGTTTATCTCAAAGGCATAGTTGTGTAACTGAGGAAACACCCGGACTCACATAAGTTTATCTCAAAGGCATAGTTGTGTAAGGGAGGTTTATGGATGCAGAATACCGTGTCTTGACAGCAGCACAGCATACACTTCTGAGCCAAATGTCTCAGCATTCTTCTTTCTAATATATATATATATATCGTGTCAATTAATTAGTTCGTGCACTGTAAACCGTAGAATCTTGTGGCTCTAGATGTAGTTATTGATTGACAGAATAGCTTTCGCAACACTCTGTTGGCACTTGCTTGCACACTTTTGATATAAACTCATATATTGCGGTGGGGGATGTTCATATCAAAACAAGACTTTCAGTATTAGAAATTTACTTTTGAAAAAGGTAAACAATCCTTCTCCCCCCCCCCCTTTGTTAAATAATAAGATTTATCGCATATAGGTTCTCAACTTTCTAATGATCGTTGGTTGGTTGCTGATCCAGCGATCCATGAGCTCGTGCCCTTTGACACACTTTCTCATGATAAAGAACTTTTTTTGCTCACGACAATGGAAGAATGACTTTCTTGTATATAGGTAACCCCCCTCCCCCCACTCACGTTCGTGCTGCAGACTTATGCATATAAATGACACTGCATCTTATACGCCGATGATTGTGAACTTTGTGTGCTAATGTTTATTAGGACCGTTATCATTTCATATTGTAGTCAATCAAAATTGATTTTACTCTAGTGATTTTTTTTGGGTAGAATTTACGTGTAGTAGTTTTCCATTTATTTCTGAACAATCCTGATGCACAATTGCCAGAGGCGAGTTCGAAATCGGTACCTTGACCATCACAGACATTCGTTTGTTACATGCCCGGTCTCTCAAGCTACAGGTCATTGTGACAGGATTATCTGAAATGTGATCTTCATTATTTTTTATGGTCGTAGGTCCTGCTGTAATTAAATTCCATGACTGAATATGGTATATCTCATTATGGTGTATACAAAATCTTACATGTCCGAATTGAACCCCGACTCTCACCAAAAGAAACCCGACTCTCGCCAAAAGAACCCCGACTCTCACCAAAAGAACCCCGACTCTCGCCAAAAGAACCCCGACTCTTGCCAAAAGAACCCCGACTCTCACCAAAAGAACCCCGACTCTCACCAAAAGAACCCCGACTCTCGCCAAAAGAACCCCGACTCTCACCAAAAGAACCCCGAATCTCACCAAAAGAACCCCGACTCTCGCCAAAAGAACCCCGACTCTCGCCAAAAGAACCCCGACTCTCGCCAAAAGAACACCGACTCTCGCCAAAAGAAGACCGATGAGCATAATCAAAACAAGCATGTTTATGTTTATGTTTATGTTTATGTGGGTTATTGCTATGCTTTTCATTGGTAACTATTTATACACTTTGTGTTGACGTGTGTCGCCTGCAAAGTCGATCAACATAATGCACGGGAATAATCGAAAATATAAACGAAATGTCTTGACTGAATTCTGTTGGTAGGTCTTCAAAGGGTGAAAGTCAAATCAAGAAAAGTCAGAAATGACGGCTTGTTATGACTCTGCACGTAAGACTTCTATTGGCCAGAGTCACAACTGAAGCCATACAGTCATATGAACTGTGTGGTCAAAAGTGGCTTAACAAAGGTACCCAGACGACCTGATACCCTATAAGGAACTCTTTTCTAGGTTGAAAGGTACATACCTCGGAATGAAGCAAACATACCAGTTAAGAAACAAACAAAAAGGTGGCAAACATTAGCATCCAAAAAAATGTGTGCAGGCTTGAAGGCAATTGAATATTTCGACACAAAATGATAAAATATACCTTTTACATTTACAAATAGAATCCCTCTGTGTTGATAGAACCCGAGAAGGGAGCGAAGAAAAGCACCACTGCTTACCTTACACGCATGTCGTAAGAGACGACTAAGGAAGTTATGAGATGGAGTTGGCTGTCCCATCCCAATTAGTCAAAGTGACGCAGAAGCCATACTGAGATCGGATGTGCCGGTGTAAAACGCGCAAATATCGCATCTTATCCGTAAACGATGATACATCGCATTCCGTTCTCCAGACTACATCCTGCTAATCTGCAGAAGTTTGAGAACGAACGAAGACGAACCCCTGGTCTGCGTTGGAGGCTTCTTCTCAATACCACTGAGAATTGTAGTCTTCTGTGTATAAAGAGCTCCGGAGAAACACCCTCCTTAAAGTTTCATATAAGAAACAAGAGATTTATATCTCGTAACTTATGGGGATCGAAACTCAGAAGGAAACCCGGGTAAATTAATATTGTTATTAAGAAGCATGATGAATCCTTGACCAATACATGCTGACTAACGTTGCGAATCCAATTTGTGTTACCTGAACAGGCCATGTTGACTAACGTTCCGATGTCAATTTGTGTTACCTGAACAGGCCATGTTGACTAAGGTTGCGCTGTCAATCTGTGTTACCTGAACAGGCCATGTTGACTAACGTACCGATGTCAATTTGTGTTACCTGAACAGGCCATGTTGACTAACGTTCCGATGTCAATTTGTGTTACCTGAACAGGCCATGTTGACTAACGTTCCGATGTCAATTTGTGTTACCTGAACAGGCCATGTTGACTAACGTTCCGATGTCAATTTGTGTTACATGAACAGGCCATGTTGACTAACGTTCCGATGTCAATTTGTGTTACCTGAACAGGCCATGTTGA
>CM067309.1:18084977-18129977 GCA_034231615.1 Meghimatium bilineatum
TTAATACCTTCTGTGTTTTAACAATTTCATTTAACAGTGGACGTCCTTAACGATATCGTTATAAACCAGACATGCGTCGTAATCTGTTTAACAGCATTGCTCACACTGCAAGTTAACCCCTTTCACTAATGCACTAATGCTAACTATCTGAATGATAACGATCGTCAACGTTGATTGACCATCTGCTTCTGCCTGAATTGTTGTGAACCTGACCACATTGCCTGGAAGTATAACTATTCTTTTCTTTCGCACCTTGATAATATCGGTCACTGTGATTGTTGTTCATTGTGGTGTCACCTCACGCGGCTACAGCTGACATATTTAACTTGGTTTCACACTTGTGTATATATTTCTCTATTTATATAGGACACATGTTGTCAGCATTCATGTCCTGTTTATTTACCATGGTACATGTGTTGCCTTTTAGTTTTATCAAGCGTTTATTACTAGTTATTCTTGGCGTATCATTGCTAGAGTCAGAAAATACCATAGCACCTAGCTTTTGACTTTTCACCGTGGACGACCACGTCCGTAGGGAATGGCGATAATGGCGAAACACACTGCAGGTTTTCTATGAAGGGTAAGTGGAACGATGACATTTTAATGATCACTTAATCAGTTCAAGAAGCACATACAATATTGAATCCTCTTGTTGTTTTTCAACTACACGAAGGAATATTTATAGAAAATTTAGCTGTAGCTTAGTAAACCGTAGCCCGGAGTCTCCCGGGCGTTTTGCTGTTTAGTGTTGTTGTTTTTTAAATCAACTCAATACTGCATTTTTACCACTAAGGAGTTGCACGAAGGTTATTGAGTAGCTTGTGTGAGAAAGATCGCATGCCCTTGCTATCGCCACATTACGTTCAACTTGGGTTTTCTAAGTTACACTCCACTTTTAAAAAAAAAAGAAACAAATTCTTACCGAGATTTGAATAATTCGGGTCTAAGTGTGGTAGTAGTAGTACAGAGTGCCTACAGGGAGAAACGAAAAGAATGTTTATCCAGGGGCCACAGGAAACATCAGTATGCATACCCTTTGTCATCTGCTGGGGGAGACTGAGCACCAATGGGTCTACCCGGAGTTCAGTCTTGTCGGTCCATAACTAATAACCTACTAATTGGTTGACCTATATGCAGAGATGGTACATCTGTCATTGCTGGCCACCTGTATGACTGTCATAGAGGAACAAATGTTCACTTCCCTGTATCTCTTCTGTCATCCATTGGAATTATTTGATAGAAAAGTAAGAAACTTAGAGAGAACATATGTTTATCCCATGAGTGGCAGACAAGATATGTGTTTATCCCATGAGTGGCAGACAGGTTATGTGTTTATCCCATGAGTGGTAGACAGGTTATGTGTTTATCCCATGAGTGGCAGACAAGATATGTGTTTATCCCATGAGTGGCAGACAGGTTATGTGTTTATCCCATGAGTGGCAGACAGGTTATGTGTTTATCCCATGAGTGGCAGACAGGTTATGTGTTTATCCCATGAGTGGCAGACAGGTTATGTGTTTATCCCATGAGTGGTAGACAGGTTATGTGTTTATCCCATGAGTGGCAGACAAGATATGTTTTTATCCCATGAGTGGCAGACAGGTTATGTGTTTATCCCATGAGTGGCAGACAGGTTATGTGTTTATCCCATGAGTGGCAGACAGGTTATGTGTTTATCCCATGAGTGGCAGACAGGTTATGTGTTTATCCCATGAGTGGTAGACAGGTTATGTGTTTATCCCATGAGTGGCAGACAAGATATGTGTTTATCCCATGAGTGGCAGACAGGTTATGTGTTTATCCCATGAGTGGCAGACAGGTTATGTGTTTATCCCATGAGTGGCAGACGGGTTATGTGTTTATCCCATGAGTGGTAGACAGGTTATGTGTTTATCCCATGAGTGGTAGACAGGTTATGTGTTTATCCCATGAGTGGCAGACAAGATATGTGTTTATCCCATGAGTAGTAGACAGGTTATGTGTTTATCACATGAGTGGTAGACAAGCTGTGTGTTTATCCCATGAGTGGTAGGCAAGTTATTTGTTTATCCCATGAGTGGCAGACACGATATGTGTTTATCCCATGAGTGGTAGACAAGTTGTGTGTTTATCCCATGAGTGGTAGACAAGTTATGTGTTTATCCCATGAGTGGTAGACAAGTTATGTGTTTATCCCATGAGTGGTAGACAAGTTATGTGTTTATCCCATGCGTGGTAGACAAATTATGTGTTTATCCCATGAGTGGTAGACAAGTTGTGTGTTTATTCCATGAGTGGTAGACAAGTTATGTGTTTATCACATAAGTGGTAGACAAGATATGTTTTTATCCCATGAGTGGTAGACAAGTTATGTGTTTATCCCATGAGTGGTAGACAAGTTATGTGTTTATCCCATGAGTGGTAGACAAGTTGTGTGTTTATCCCATGAGTGGTAGACAAATTATGTGTTTATCCCATGAGTGGTAGACAGGTTATGTGTCTATCTCATGAGTGGTAGACAAGATATATGTTTAACCCATGTGTAGCGGATAAGACATGTTTTAACCAATAGGCCGGAGACAACGGTCCTACTAGATTTCCAACAGAACAATGGTTCTACTAGATTTCCAACAGAACAATGGTCCTACAAGATTTCCAACAGAACAATGGTCCTACTAGATTTCCAACAGAACAACGGTCCTACTAGATTTCCAACAGAACAACGGTCCTACTAGATTTCCAACACAACAATGGTCCTACTAGATTTCCAACAGAACAACGATCCTACTAGATTTCCAACAGAACAATGGTCCTACTAGATTTCCAACAGAACAACGATCCTACTAGATTTCCAACACAACAATGGTCCTACTAGATTTCCAACAGAACAACGATCCTACTAGATTTCCAACAGAACAATGGTCCTACTAGATTTCCAACAGAACAACGATCCTACTAGATTTCCAACAGAACAACGGTCCTACTAGATTTCCAACACAACAATGGTCCTACTAGATTTCCAACAGAAAACAGCGATCCTACTAGATTTCCAACAGAAAAATGGTCCTACTAGATTTCCAACAGAACAACGGTCCTACTAGATTTCCAACAGAACAACGGTCCTACTAGATTTCCAACAGAACAACGGTCCTACTAGATTTCCAACACAACAATGGTCCTACTAGATTTCCAACAGAACAACGATCCTACTAGATTTCCAACAGAACAACGGTGCTACTAGATTTCCAACAGAACAATGGTCCTACAAAATTTCCAACAGAACAATGATTCTACTAGATTTCAAGCAGGATGTAGTCCAGAGAATGAAAATGCGCTATGTTGACGTTTTATTTGCACTAATGGTCCAACACCGACACGTGGGATACGAAATAAAACTATAGAGAAACCGCCCGCTCCACAATTTCAAGAATATAACAGTTATATTGTTCGCAATTTTCGGGGGTCAAACAAAACAATGATAATCAAGATAATAAAACTTGACTTTGTTGCATAATATATGGTGTCTATAAAGTCGCTGTGTACTCATTTACATTTCTAGTGACAACACGTCATAGCTTACAAACAGCCCACAAGAAGGCCATCTTCAGAAAAAATTCTACCCCTTACACAAATTCTAAATTGCACACAACGGCCACAGCGTATAAATAGATAGATAGACTACGTCATATAAATTATGAATATTTAATTGGGATCTCTGTGACTTCAGTGCACAGCGAATGTATAGACACCCTATACAAACTTAAATGACACTCACCAGGTGTGATCATTCATAATCCAGATGTGAGTGTCGTCATCTATACCGTGAATAACGCTATGTTTTATATGTTCTCGTGTCATACGGTCTACTGACTTAGCTATAGATACATCTGAAATATGCCATCATGTTGTAGACATATTCTAATTTCCCTCTTAACGTAATTGAAATGGATATTATCATGACAAGAGCCGTTTCATTTTATTGGCCATTGAGTCCTTATCAATTAGAAGATGTAAGAAAGACAACCAATTTACGAGTTAGTCGTAGTTGTGGTCTGCTTTTGATGTGAGTAAGTAATGGGTGTAATGTTTTGTTGGTAGCATATCCTATCCGGGACGTAGCAATCAACCATTATTTTTTGTCTTTAGTGGTTTTTTAGCAATATTAATACGTTCAGTTAGTTGACATTGTATTATGAACTGTCCAGGTGCATAATTCTCTGCGGCGGGGTTTGAACCTGATACATTGGTAGTCTGAGATGACTTGTATATATTACGTCGCGGAGCTGTATATGTAGTAATAAGCAATTAGAAATAAAAAGAGGGGTAAGACAAGGATGTATATAATAACCCTGCCTATTTAGCATATATTAATATACAATTTTTAGAGATATGGAATGAATGCTAGGATTCAAAATCAATGGCAAAATAATAAACAATCTACTTTGCAAATGACACAATTCGGTTACTCTTAGCAGACAGTGAACAGTAGCTACAAAGACTAACAATAGATCATCGACAAATCAACTACAGTATGGACTATATTTTAATATTCTCCTCAACCCCAAAAACAAAAACGATTATCAGGACACAAAAAAAGATAATAACATGCTAAACATAAGATTACATGGAGATATACTGAAACAAGTAGACCAATACTAGTATCTTGGATACATAACAACAAATGATGATAGATTTGATACAAAAAAAATAAAAGAAGAAGAATGGCTAAAATTAAGAGCTTTCGATGACACGAGGAAAATTAACAAAAATCAAGCAAATCACAAAGAAATTAAACATGAAAATTATAAAAGGCTACACCTACTATACAATTAATGTATGTCCCAGAAACACGGGTAAGGAACAAACAACTAGAAGAAATAATTGATACCTTTAAGATGTGGATATGTTAGAGAATAGGAGAACTTTATTGGAAAGAGAGGAGAAAAAATAAAGAGGTTGTAACAACACTGAAGAAAAGAATTGGTAGCGTATCCTATTCAGGACGTAGCCATCAAACCAAATTATTATAGGAAATAAGTAGACAATAAAATATTTTGAACACATTAAAAGACATAACACCTTGTTGAAGACCTTACTTGAAGGTAGAGTTGGGGGTGGGCGTGTGAGGAAAGCAAGAGGTAGGCAGAGATGTAAGGAGGAGGGAAATATCACAAGAAGAACAGGTTACAATCTAGAATAGTTCACCATCATGACAAGGGACAAAAGATGTTTGAGGTCCATTGCAGCCAATCATCGTTGCGGAGACGCACCTCATGATTGGGATTTAGCAGTTTGTCCGTCCAAATTTCCCCAACAAATATTTTGTTTCTTGGAAAAACTATGTTTTTCTTCTGTCATCCATATCTGCAACATGGTCCTTTACCTTTATAAATCAAATTCCTCAGTGATGCCACATCTAAGCTTTTTCCACGATTACTGGGGCTATTTCGCTAGTTAATCTAGTTATATAGTATTTTACTAGTATAATCTGGGGTTATTTATAAAGCATCATTGATAATCGTGATTTTCGCATGTTGGAATAAGTGCTCACTTCTCGTCTGCAGAGTTGTCCACATACACCTGCTGATGATAAGTCCTCTAAACTGTATTTATTCATATATTTCTGAACACAAGGATATGATTCGAGACTAGGCGGGTTACGGCAAGAATTGGGTATACATACAAATATTGTTAGGAATTCCCTTATCATTATATACATTTTCTACTTATCACTTCCTCAAACAAATCCTGCGCGCTAATCCTAAGCAACGCCACTTATCTTTGCTGATACGACTGATCATTGGTCATTTTACGTATATATTGTACCGCCAGCCAATGACAAGTTTCGGAAAAGAAGTATCAGCTTAAGCAGCGCTATGTAAGACATCCTCGCTGGGACATGGTGGAGAAGGGCTTGTTTTCTAGCTACACTGGTGAAAATTCTCTAAAAAAACACTCTGTAATCAGCGTGACAAGTCATAACATGAAAATCGCACATACAAGAACTGCTTCTACTGCACGTTTTCTCATTAGGGAAGATGAGCTGCGGTGTGAATAGACATCAGGTCTTTGCTGTCGCCACTACATGTACAGGGTGATGTTTCTTAATTTACCCTATGACAGAAGAAAACCTAATCCCTGGGATTACTGGGAATTGAACCCTGAACCCCACGGTTATGAAACCAAAGCAATAAGTTTTTTACCATGATTTTTACTACAATAGTGCTCAAAAACTTGTAAAAGATTCATATCACTGTAAACAAACTCCTATCAATGTTTATTTACAGCCAATTGTTATTGTTGATGCTAGAATTCAAATATCAGAGTCTTTCCCGACCATACCCCGTCACGGATAGTTGAGGTACGAGTTTAACCGATTGAACTGAAACCACGGTGACATGTCTGAAAACCTTCCGGTGTTTACATATATTTTTGTATCATAACATGAATTGTAGTGGAAATGTTGTTATGGTATTTGTAAAGACAAAGCACCGTTACTGGCATGATGATGATGGAGGTACTGGTGGCGGTGGGCGATGGATAATGATGGGGGAGGATAATGGATGATGATGATTAAATGCTCCCTTTAGTTGTAAGCAGGTAACTCTTGACAGCGTTTCCAATAGTCTTTCTGACAAATGCGCATAATTTTATCAGTTGTTAAAAACTGAGGTGACACCCGAACTCATGAAAACGTCTCAATTTCTTGATTGTGTAAGGGAGGTTTATGGATGCATGTTTAGTCCCTTAATGGAGGCATTCCAGCGTACCAGTATCCCAGGATTACCACGTTCTGCCAGGTACACAACACACACACTCCTGAGACAACTATTTATCATTCTTCTGTCAGATTTCTTGACCCATCTGCCGTGATTGTACATCTAGCATTGCCCGTCACACACGAGTATGTCACAAAAGAAAAAGCTGCAATGCCCGCTGACCTGCATGTCTTCGTCATCCATGGGAATTATTTTATAGAAGACAAAAGTAAGAAATAGAAGACAGAAGTAAGAAATAGAAGACAGAAGTAAGAAATAGAAGACAGAAGTAAGAAATAAAAGACAGAAGTAAGAAATAGAAGACAAAAGTAAGAAATAGAAGACAGAAGTAAGAAATAGAAGACAGAAGTAAGAAATAGAAGACAAAAGTAAGAAATAGAAGACAGAAGTAAGAAACAGAAGACAGAACTAAGAAACAGAAGACAGAAGTAAGAAACAGAAGACAGAACTAAGAAACAGAAGACAGAACTCAGAAACAGAAGACATAACTAAGAAACAGAAGACAGAACTAAGAAACAGAAGACAGAAGTAAGAAACAGAAGACAGAACTAAAAAACAGAAGACAAAAGTAAGAAGCAGAAGACAGAAGTAAGAAATAGAAACAGGATGTGATGATGATTTTTTAACAGGTTGTCAGCCTATACCCCATCTTTCCTTAGTCTCCCCCTGCGACTTGCCTGGAAAGAAGATAGTGGCCATATTTTTTTGTACTCTGAACTAGAAGTCCAGACCCCTGTTGTCACACATTTATCACATAAAATGTTTCAGAATAATGTTTCTAATCATGTGTTGTCCATAGTTATAAAATAGTTGTGGAAACACTATTAAAGTATTTGTAAATACGGAACACCGTTTGTGACAAAAATAAAATATTTCAGATTCGCGTTATATGGAATTCATCTCAATCTAGTGTTACAACTTTAGTTGTTTTGCATTTATGCACGATATTGTTGGATAAATCTTGATGTGATCAACTGATATCTAGATGCTATATGTAAATATGTGTTTGTGTTAAATAGAATATTAGATGGAATCGATAATATTACACGGGAGTTAAACAAGGCAGGGGATGCAGGTTGGGAGCGCCTAAAGCAATCTTGAATAATTTTGTATAAAGAAAGAGCGTTCAAGTATGTGCCACAGGCAATTTTGCATCTGGACTGTTCAGAAAACCTGTATGTGCCACAGGCAATTGTGCATCCGGACTGTTCAGAAAGCCTGTATGTACCACAGGCAATTTTGCATCCGGACAGTTCAGAAAGCCTGTATGTGCCACAGGAAATTGTGCATCCGGACTGTTCAGAAAGCCTGTATGTGCCACAGGCAATTGTGCACCCGGACTGTTCAGAAAGCAAAGACAAACTACTAAATATTGCCAAGAAAATCACTACAGATAAAAATATTGGATTGTTGACTACATCCTGAATAGTGTTACTAATAGAAGACGCTCGGGAATCAGCGGTCCTTAGAGACAAAATCCGTATCAGAATAAATATTTGCAGATCTCCAACCTTGTAATCATTTATCTAAACCAGTGTTTCGCGACGTGGGACAAACGCCCCACGTGAGGGGGGGGGGTTAGGGTAAGGGCAATTTGATTGTTCATGGGGCAATTCGAACACATTGTAATTAGGCTTCATTAAGGAATAATTAAATTTTTTAGTATAATATATATATATATATATATATATAATGTTACATAGAGGGCATCAGAATTTTAGAAAGACATAGGTGGGACACGGTAAAAAAAAAGTTGGGAAACGCTGGTCTAAACTGTATCTTCACTTGCCGATATGGCCTTTCTGTATCCAACACGTGGCACGGGACACCACTACACACTAAAACATATTTTAAAGTAATTTTGAAATAATTATCACATTTTCAATCATTTAGTTAATATTACAACGCTCAGTTGCTTAAAAAACATGCTAATTCGGCTTCATGAACTAGGTAAAATAATCCCAACAGAGAACATTATAAATTAAACTTAGAAACTACTTCATGCCATTTGTATGCCAAATTCAGTTTATTTCGATTAGAAACATGTTGCAACAATTTACAGCTAGATCTAGATTATTTTTCCTGGCAAACCTTGCCTTCAGAAACTATTATATAGATCAGTTTCTGAAATAATTCGTTCATTTCAAACAAAAAGTTCAAAAGTAAAGTTTCCTATTTTCAACGTCACTTGTAATAATAGTAATAATAATTATTATAATAATGATAATAATAATAATAATAATACCTATAACACGTCAGGGTCATAGGGTTGCCACACTTCCATTTATCTATTTGTGTAACTTGTGTCAGTAACTTCCACTTATCTATTTGTGTAACTTGTGTCAGTAACTTCCACTTATCTATTTGTGTAACTGGTTTCTGTAACTTCTATTTATCTAAATATGTAAATTGTGTCTGCGGCTCCCAGTTACTAATTGTGTAAATGGTGGGTAAATTAATGTAGGAGGTGTTAGATCCTTGTTTATTCTCTATTTTGTATCTCTCACTATATCTTTTTATTTTAAATGTAAAGTTTTTAGCATTTTGTTATCGGGCGGGCCACCACTTCAGAGAGCATCTCGGACTCCTAGGTGCCAACTGACTTAAGCAAAGAGCCAAGGATTTAGATGTTAGATGTAATATATATGTTTTTCAAATAACTGTTTTAGCACAAAAAAATAGAGAAAACTAGTGTCGAAATATGACATCTAATACCTTCTGAACATGGCACTATAAGAAGCTGGGCAGCGTGTACAGAACCGAGAGGCTTACATAATAGCAGTGAGGGCAACGTTCTATAAAGGACACGTCACATAGAAAAATTGTCTATTCCCAGGTGGTATTGTCGTAGCTTCCACTGTGATAGATTGTTTATCCCCAGGTGTTGTTGTCGTAGCTTTCACTATAATAGGTAGATTGTATATTGTCTAAACCCAGGTGGTCTTGTCATAGCTTCCACTATGATAGGTAGGTTGGTTGGTTGGTTGCTGATCCAGCGGTCCATGGGCTCATGCCCTTTGACCTAATACCATTAAATGGCATTATATTGCTGGAAAGTCTGTGGGTTTTCGTCCCACCCCAGGACAGAGCCAGAGATAACTATCACACCTCCAGGTAGGTAGGTTTCAACCTATGCACTGCTCCTAGCCACAGTAGCCAAGATATGGTTCACTGTGCTCATTCCCCGCCACCAATTTACTTACTGGTTATGCCGAACTTCTCTATTGTTCCAGGCATGCAACCAAATGTTCATGTGAAAAAGATTGTCACGTCCTGAGTCACTGTTCCTCTATGATGGATTTCAGCCATGGGAAAAAACATTACTGTCAGTTTCCTCCTCCCCAGTGCTGCACAGTACATCTCTGGCTCCCTCCCAACCACAGAGAGTGCATACATATATATTCAGGTAAACATGAAACACATTTCAACAACAAAATAAAAGCATAATTGTATAGATGACGTGCCCTGAAGCTTCTATAAGAAGATAACCTCAATATAACGGCATGTCATCCACTAAGGTTTTCTGTTGCATGGGTGGTATGTCAAGTGGGCCATTGGTGAGATCCAAAAACGCAACCTAATGCGTCCCTATGATAGATATATTGTTTATTGTCTATCCCCAGCTGGTGTTGTCGTAGCTTCTACTATGATAGATAAATAGATTAAACAAATGTTGATGATATTAATAATGTATCAAAAGTCATACATGATTGACGCAGAATATACGCGGGTGTTTTCAGCCAATATAGCAACCGGGATCTGGACCTTTATATAGTTCAGGATGCAAAGAATATGACCGCTGTATTATTTCCATGCATGTCATAGGAGGATACTAAGGAATGCTGGGAGATATGCTTTTAACCTGTCACCTGTGCAAATATTGTTATTACATTCTTTTTTTCTATTTCTTATTTTTGTCTTCTGTCGCATGGCCGCCGTAGATGACAAAAAGATGCAGGTCAGCGGACATTTCATGTCTGTTTTTTTGTGGCTGACTCATATGTGACGGGGAATGCTTCGTGTACCATTGCTATGAATGGATCAACAGATCCGACTAAAGAATAATGAGATAGTTGGCCCAAAAGTGTTATCTGCGTCCTGGCTGGGCGTGATGATCCTAGGATAATGAGATAGTTGGCCCAGAAGTGTGTGCTGACGTCCTGGCTGGGCGTGATGATCCTAGGATAATGAGATAGTTGGCCCAAAAGTGTTATCTGCGTCCTGGCTGGGCGTGATGATCCTAGGATAATGAGATAGTTGGCCCAACAGTGTTATCTGCGTCCTGGCTGGGCGTGATGATCCTAGGATACCGATGCACTGGAATGCCTTCCTTCGGGAACTAAATATCGACTTCCCTACCAGAACAAGGCCTCTGAAGTAACAATCTGTTTACGAGCATCAGTGTCACCTCAGTTTCTCAGTAGGATCTGTTTGTTTGTTTTCTTCAGAAAGGATATAGGCTGTAAAGGCTACCTGCTCACAGTTAAAGGGATCATCATCATGTGTCAAGAGTTACCGTCTCACATCTAAGGATATTATTTCATCATCAGCATGTGTCAAGAGCTACCTGCTCACAGCTAAAGGGATTATTTCATCATCATCATGTGTCAAGAGCTACCTGCTCACAACTAAAAGGATTATTTCATCATCATCATGCGTCAAGAGCTACCTGCTTACATGCGGGGAAATGGATCTAATCCGCTATCTTCTCAATCACATGTATTAACCACTACAATTTGACGAACCCTACATATATTTCAACAAATATATAGCCAAACTATAACAAATTTATAACCGAACTATATCAAATATATAACCGAACTATAAAAATGTATAACTGAACTATATCAAATATATAACCGAACTATAAAAAATGTATAACCGAACTATAAAAAATGTATAACCGAACTATATTAAATGTATAACCGAGCTATAACAAATATATAACCGAATTATAACAAATATATAGCTGAACTATATCAGTTCCTCAGAAGGTGCTCTCCATAAATTACGTTTATTCTTTGCCAAGTTGTTTCCCCAAACCCGATTAATTATCTCAAACAAGTTAAACACTCCCACAACCCCAACCCCTAATAAAAAAGGATTTTTTAAACAAAATAACGACATTTAAAAAAACACATTTTAGTATTAAAGAAAATAAAATACCACATATAAATGTTTTTAAATATAATATAACACATGTTAGATTTAAACAAACAATATGTTTAAAAGGACGAAAATAGTACATGATATTTTTGTTCAAATATTTAGACTTGTTTCCCAATAATACAATTTAATTGATTGTGAAAATCCATTTTGTTGTCCTCAATAGTTATCAATCCAATCCTTCCCCTCTGTCAACAATTGGTAAAATTTTTCAGACACCCTTCTCCTCCAATTGCTGACGTAATCGGCGAACATCATTCACTACACACATTGGGACTCTAGGACATCCCCTTACACACACATTAGGACATCCTCCAGCAACCAAATTAGGACATCCCTAACACAACCATTAGGACATCTTCTAACAAAAACATTAGAACATCCCTTAGCACACACATTAGGACATCCTCAAACATACACATTAGGACATCCTCCGACATACACATTAGGACATACACACATTTGGACATCCTCTAATGAACACATTAGGACATCCTCTATAACACATTAGGACATCATCTAACACACACATTAGGACATCCTCTAACACACACATTAGGACATCATCTAACACACACATTAGGACATCATCTAACACACACATTAGGACATCCTCTAACAAACACATCATGACATCCTCCAACACACACATTAGGACATCCTCTAATGAACACATTAGGACATCATCTAACACACACATTAGGACATCCTCTAACACACACATTAGGACATCATCTAACACACACATTAGGACATCCTCTAACAAACACATCATGACATCCTCCACAACACACATTAGGACATCCTCTAATGAACACATTAGGACATCCTCTAACCAACACATTAGGACATCCTCTAACGAACACATTAGGACATCCTCTAACCAACACATTAGGACATCCTCTAATGAACACATTAGGACATCCTCTAACCAACACATTAGGACATCCTCTAACGAACACATTAGGTCATCATCTAACACACACATTAGGACATCCTCTAACACATACATTAGGGCATCCTCTAACACACACATTAGGACATCCTCTAACACACACATTAGGACATCCTCTAATGAACACATTAGGACATCATCTAACACACACATTAGGACATCATCTAACACACACACATTAGGACATCATCTAACACACACATTAGGACATCCTCTAACACACACATTAGGACATCCTCTAATGAACACATTAGGACATCATCTAACACACACATTAGGACATCCTCTAATGAACACATTAGGACATCATCTAACACACACATTAGGACATCATCTAACACACACACATTAGGACATCATCTAACACACACATTAGGACATCCTCTAACACACACATTAGGACATCCTCTAATGAACACATTAGGACATCATCTAACACACACATTAGGACATCATCTAACACACACACATTAGGACATCATCTAACACACACATTAGGACATCCTCTAACACACACATTAGGACATCATCTAACACACACATTAGGACATCCTCTAACAAACACATCATGACATCCTCCAACACACACATTAGGACATCCTCTAATGAACACATTAGGACATCCTCTAACCAACACATTAGGACATCCTCTAACGAACACATTAGGACATCCTCTAACCACCACATTAGGACATCCTCTAATGAACACATTAGGACATCCTCTAACCAACACATTAGGACATCCTCTAGCGAACATATTAGGACATCCTCTAACGAACACATTAGGACATCCTCTAGCGAACACATTAGGACATCATCTATAACACATTAGGACATCATCTATAACACATTAGGACATCCTCTAACACACACACACATTAGGACACCCTCTAACGAACTCATTAGGACATCCTCAAACACACACATTAGGACATCCTCTAACGAACACATTAGGACATCTTCTGACGAACACATTAGGACATCATCTATAACACATTAGGACATCTTCTGACGAACACATTAGGACATCATCTAACACACACATTAGGACATCATCTAACAAACACATTAGGACATCCTCAAACACACACATTAGGACATCCTCAAACACACACATTAGGACATCCTCTAACGAACACATTAGGACATCCTCCAACACACACATTAGGACATCCTCCAACACACACACATTAGGACATCCTCTATCACACATTAGGACATCCTCTATCACACACATTAGGACATCCTCTATCACACACATTAGGACATCCTCTATCACACACATTAGGACATCCTCCAACACACACATTAGGACATCCTCCAACACACACATTAGGACATCCTCCAACACACACATTATGACATCCTCTATCACACACATTAGGACATCCTCTATCACACACATTAGGACATCCTCCAACACACACATTAGGACATCCTCCAACACACACATTAGGACATCCTCCAACACACACATTAGGACATCCTCCAACACACACATTAGGACATCATCTAACACACACATTAGGACATCCTCTAACAAACACATCATGACATCCTCCAACACACACATTAGGACATCCTCTAACGAACACATTAGGACATCCTCTAACACACACATTAGGACATCATCTAACACACACATTAGGACATCCTCTAACAAACACATCATGACATCCTCCAACACACATTAGGACATCCTCTAACGAACACATTAGGACATCCTCTATCACACACATTAGGACATCCTCTATTACACACATTAGGACATCCTCCAACACACACATTAGGACATCCTCTATCACACACATTAGGACATCATCTAACACACACATTAGGACATCCTCTAACAAACACATCATGACATCCTCCAACACACACATTAGGACATCCTCTAACGAACACATTAGGACATCCTCTATCACACACATTAGGACATCCTCTATCACACACATTAGGACATCCTCTATCACACACATTAGGACATCCTCTATCACACACATTAGGACATCCTCTATCACACACATTAGGACATCCTCCAACACACACATTAGGACATCCTCCAACACACACATTAGGACATCCTCTATCACACACATTAGGACATCCTCTAACACACACATTAGGACATCCTCTATCACACACATTAGGACATCCTCCAACACACACATTAGGACATCCTCCAACACACACATTAGGACATCCTCTATCACACACATTAGGACATCCTCCAACACACACATTAGGACATCCTCTATCACACACATTAGGACATCATCTAACACACACATTAGGACATCCTCTAACGAACACATTAGGACATCCTCTATCACACACATTAGGACATCCTCTATCACACACATTAGGACATCCTCTATCACACACATTAGGACATCCTCTATCACACACATTAGGACATCCTCTATCACACACATTAGGACATCCTCCAACACACACATTAGGACATCCTCCAACACACACATTAGGACATCCTCTATCACACACATTAGGACATCCTCCAACACACACATTAGGACATCCTCTATCACACACATTAGGACATCCTCTATCACACACATTAGGACATCCTCTATCACACACATTAGGACATCCTCTATCACACACATTAGGACATCCTCTAACGAACACATTAGGACATCCTCCAACACACACATTAGGAGATCATCTAACACACACATTAGGACATCCTCTAACAAACACATCATGACATCCTCCAACACACACATTAGGACATCCTCTAACGAACACATTAGGACATGCTCTGTCGAAGATATTAGGACATCCTCCAACACACACAATAGAACATCCTCTAACCAGCGCATTAGGACACCCTCTAACGAACACATTAGGACATCCTCAAACACACACACATTAGGACATCTTCTGACGAACACATTAGGACATCCTCAAACACACACATTAGGACATCATCTATAACACATTAGGACATCATCTAACACACACACATTAGGACATCCTCTAACGAACACATTAGGACATCATATAACACACACGTTAATAAATCGACCACAATATGTAACCTCCACCGGTACATCAATATCAATGGTTTTTAAAAAACCACGAAATAGCTTGTAGTCGTTTCCAATGAACATAAAAAACCTACCTATATTTCAGGTATAGTTAATAACAAAAATACGAACGACATAAAGCAAGTGTGTGTTTGGCTTTATTTGTGTTCACTAAGTAGTAATGTCAAGTCGTCACATGCTGATGGATGTGTCAGTTTGAAGTGCTTTACAGCACGTATTACATTTCCTTGTCTTCAACACTCGTAAATCAAGTGACAATGTCTTGTAACATGACCAGGGTAACTTCCAGTTCTGTCAATGATTCATTCATCTGCCACATGCTTTCTTAATGTAACTGGCGTTGTAAAGCAAGTCCTAATTGAGATTATTTTTTGCGCTAAGATCAAATATAGCCTCACTTATCTTGGCTGATGCCACTTACCATTGGTTATTTTGCGTATAATTTGTGTTGCCGGCCAGTGTAAAGTAATGATAATGTGAGATCAGCCAAAATAAGTGATGCTGTTGCTTTGTTGGGGTTTTTTTTTTAATGGATCTGCGAGTAGGGTTATTCTTGAGAAGGGCGTGATTTGGGTTGATGTTTAATGTGTTTGCCATTATCTTGTGTCAGCATGACAAACTTTATAATGGTGTTGAGCTGTTTGCTGTTGCCAACTTTTGAATTACTCGGCTCAGCACTAGCTTTTGGAGATTACTATCTATTTATTTTATTTATTCTTTATAGAACGTTTTCTCGCTGCCACTCTGTTAAGCTCTCGGTTCTGTGCAAGATACATAGCCTTTTCTAATGTCATGTTCAGAAGGTCTTCGATATCCTGTGTCAAAGCCTTCGTATAGGGAGCCTCGTATCGCTGTGGTTATCGCACTGGCTTCGCATATGAGTCATCCTGGGTTTATTCCCCAGTTGAGACGGAAATGTTTTTCAGACCGGGTCAACCCAGCCTTAATTGGGTACCGGATTAGTCCGGGAAGTAAAGACTGCGAGGTAGAGGAGATGGCTGCCGCCCTGATATAGCAGAACTATTGAAATGTGGGATCGTAAACATATCACACCCGTACGGCATTAATAAATGCATTGGATTTACTTTACCATTACTATATCATTATAATTTCGTGGCAATGAATTAATTTAAATTTCTATAAATATAATTTTTTTAAATAAATTTCAATAAATATCATTGCTTTCTGTGCCGGCTCTGATCACGGAGATTGCATGGCTATACGCATCTGATCAATATTGTCCACATCATGTGCTCTCAACGTTTTCATACAGTGAACACCACCGACATGTAATCACTAGTTCTCGAGAGCACCGCAACATATAATCAACAGCCAACCCAGACAGGAACAACACAGAGATGACACAACACAACAAAGAGCACCAACCAGACAGAATAAAGTCCTTATAAGGGCTATAAACTTCATTTCATAATTTAAAAAAAAAAAAAAAAAAAAAAATCTTTCTCCACAGGTACAGTCAGCAGCCGATACTGCACAACCAATGCCAGCATAGACAACTACAGACATGTGTTCCAGACCCTCTAAGCGAATGAACAGCACAGGAAAGAAGCAGAAGAAAGCGCCCCAACCAATCCTGCACAAAGTCCTTTTAAGGACTGCCACCTTATAATCCAGACCGACGCAGCTAAGGAACAACACAGCAAATAGCTCTGAATAGAAGAAAGAGCTCCAACCAATCACCACAAAGTCCTTCTAAGGACTACCACCTTATAGTCTCATCAATACCAGAGACAGGCAGAGCCACAACATAGTCCATACAAGGACTGCAGCTAGGAGGCCCTACAGCGAACCCGGATAACAGAGCCACATCCTAGCAAAAACCAGGCAGACAAGCCACAAAAACCACAGGTTCCCAACCGCCTCGATATAACCAATATGGACACCAGTCCTAGGTTGATAGAGGCGGGCCTCGACCATATGAGGAATAAACCCCTATTTAACAAACAAACAAACAACAAGCACCGCCCCTTGTAACGTTCGTGCTCCCGATAACTTTTTCACTAGCATGGCGCTAGCATTTGTCCTTACTATAGTACCGTGATTCTCGCGAGCACCAGTTTGAGAGCAACTGGTCCACACAAATAAATGAACTTATATGCTTCGGAGGTCGCTCTGCGTATTACTTCTAAAACAACAACCTGCATTATATTTATCTCTGATATAACCATATGTGACTTATGATCGTGGTTGAAAGCGGTGTAGCTCACAATAAGAGAGATTTTCTCTAATTTTTATTTACTAAGCAATGATGACAATTCAACCATGAAACAGATTTCTAGATACAAGGATTTACTGCGGAAATTGAAACGTCGCTCCGTCGAAGATGGATATGTTGAGCCATTGGCGCAAAAAAACGGCGACAGCGCATTTTCATTCTCAGGACTACATCCTACTGGAAATCTAGTATGACCATTGTCCTGCTACAAGAGAGATCCGGCAGAAATCTGAGAATGAACGCTGAAGAAGAAACATCACAATACCAATTGACTGTTAGCACTGATGGGAGTTCCTTTACAGTTCTAGGACTTTTCTCGAGACTATTGGTCATTTCTGTTGTAACAAGTTTTATTTTGACTTTTGTTGTTAGCTTCCACGTTTGACATTGGTAACATAGTGATGGTATAATGAACGTTTCATATATAGCAGTTTTGGTTTTCCACTATATGTTGATGGTTGTAAAGAAGCTCCGATATAACTAAATTGAACTCATTGTACCAATAAAGTACCAGCAAAAGAGACAGATTATCAATGCAATTAGAAAGCCAATCCCAACACAAAATGACTACCCCATTATCTTCTTCTCCTGCGTTCGTTCTCAAACTTCTGCAGATTAGCAGGATGTAGTCCGGAGAACGGAATGCGTTGTGTCATGGTTTTACAGCATTGCTGCGATATCTGCGCCTTTCGGTCTGACACATCTAACTATCACATTATAAACAGACCAAAACAAGTTGTCATTTTGGGTCTCAGAATAAGACACAACTGACTCCTCAACCACGTAGATACAAAATTCAAGACTGGCAGTGTGTGCATGTGGACAGACACATCAGACAGGAGAGCACATTCTTCAGGAAAGCCCGGAATATGAAATGCGGGGGCACATATACTGGCTCAAAGAAACAACAGTAAAAGAAAAACTCATCGGATCCATGTACAAATTACAAAACACAGTCACGTTTATCAATCAATCAAGTAAAATGTCGAATGGCGTAGGCGATCATGTTTCTCCACGACTTTCTGTCTCTTGTGTTGTCAATAAGCTCGGTTGATGAGCTTCTACCGTGCCACAATACTAGTCCATCTAGCAACTTCTCTTTGTCGCCCCCTGCCTCTTCTCCCCTTGAGTAGGAGGATGCAATATAAATAACTTGATATATGCTGACAACACAGTACTGATCACAGGAAGTCACGTTTATAGAAGAAATAAAACTTCAGATATAAGCACGCGAAAGAAGAAGACGGTCTAACGTCCGCGGTTGAAAAGAACGTACCGCACCTTAAGAGATACATTTAACTTAACCAAATTCCACAGATATTTACATTCCAAATAAAACACAGGACGTTATACAGGCAACAGCTGTAAATCTCAATTACATGTGATTAGAGCAGGCATTTTCCCTGTAGAAACTACTGCAGTGAAACGTAGACACTTAATAAATCACTGGCAATAAGAATTAATTCCTTCGAAATGCGATGCTACAAAAGAATTTTGAGAATACCATGAACAGCGAAAAAAGACTGATCAATAATTGATTTTAAAAAATAAACGCCAAAGAGAGTTGGCTCTTAATCGATATTACAACCAGAAATCTGATATTTGTGTTCATATAAAGAGACATAACAGCAGGGAAATTCATAATGAAATGTATGTTGCTCAAGATGGCGATGGATACGAGACAGACTGTTAAAGATGTCCTTGGCTGCGGCAAGTCAACTCGTCCAGAACACCAATAAAGAAGAAAACGCTCTGGTAGTAATGTCACCAAAGAATATTGATTAGTTGATTGATGAAATGATTGGTTAATTGGATATTTGATTAGTTAGTTGATAAATTTGTTTATTGATTGGTTGGTTGATTGGTCGGTTGGTTGATTTTTTGGTTGATTAATTGGTTGATTGGCTAGTTGGTAGATTGATTGGTTGGTAGATCGATTGGTTCATTGATTGGTAGGTTGGTTGGTTGAATTGTTATTTGGTCTGTTTGTTGGTTGGTTTATATTTGGTTGGTTGATTGATTGATTGGTTGGTTGGTTGGTTGATTAATTGGTTGGTTGGTTGATTAATTGGTTGGTTGGTTGGTTGATTAGTTAGTATGTTATTTGATTAATTGGTTGCTTGATTGGTTGAATTGTTATTTGGTTGGTTGGTTGGTTGATTTATTTATTTATTGGCTAGTTAGTTGATAGATCACTTGGCTGGTTGATGAATATGCATATATACATTCTACATAATGTCTTCACTAATTGTTTATGTGGTTAAACTCATGTTTATTTCAATCTTATAATTTACCTCTGTTTTCAATACCTTGTCCAGAATTATATTCCCAGATATTCCCTGAAGATCGAGTTTTTGTATGTGTTCCAATTCTTGTGGTAATTAGTCTAATGGTCGCTGGGCAGACATGGCCGATATCGCCTGATTTTATTGGGATTCTTTTCAATCAAGATTATCTTTATAATCCCTAGGCTCTGTAGCAGATTAGATAGTGAGATCACCTCGCAAACTCAACTCGCTGAATTAGTTCGTGGTTCGAAAGTTGGCCATCCACATTACACTGGCGATACAATTCGATGTATTAGTGATGTCTATAAATTGCACATTAGTGGAATAGCAATATCATATACAGGATATGATTCGATAATATTTTTATTTTCGAATAATTACACTGTTTTCATGTAAACCATCATTTTACGATCCCATTTGTGTCCTCCTGTAAGTTATAGTTTTACGTTCTACATAGTGTCATCGTGTAAACATAGTTTTATATTCTCCGTGATGTCCGCAATAAGTCATTGTTTTACGTTCTCCGTGATGTCCGCAATAAGTCATTGTTTTACGTTCTCCGTGGTGTCCGCAATAAGTCATTGTTTTACGTTCTTCGTGGTGTCCGCAATAAATCAAAGTGTTACGTTCTTCATAGCATCCTCGTGTAATTATAGTTCTACGCTCTCTACAGTATCTTCATGTAAATCAGCTTTACAATCTCCATAGCGTTCTTATGTAAATCATAATTTTACGTTCATATTGTGAAAAGAGATGCAGCAACTCTATTGACTGTTGACTGTTTAAAGTTCTTCTTTGATATTTATATGAGAATTTCAATGTTGATTTTTCCGGTGCAGGATGAAACATAACCTGTTTTCTTTGGGTGTTTTTTTGTGGGTTTTTTTTTTCATTTTGGTTTACGGTGATGTGCTTACTATCTGCAGAATCAGCGCATACAGTGCACAGTTTATCTGCGTAGAGGAATTCCCTGACCATTGTGTCTGGCACCTTAGTTTTGGCTTGCAAACGCTGAAGATTGAAAAGTTTGCCGTCTGTTCCGTATTTTATTTGTATGCATGCTTGGTCATTTGATCTAGGTGCCTCTATCAGCATGACAGAAAACATCAGACTGATTGATTGTTCTGGGGGCCAAAACGCATCCTTGTTTGATCCAATTTGTTACAGAAAAGGCTGGTAATGACAATCCATCACTGATAACAACAGACAACCTACCGTCATGGATATCCCACGATATTCAAAAATGTTGAGGGGCAGTCAAATTTGGAGAGCACTGTCCACAGTCCATCTAGGTTCACTGTGTGAAATACCTTTGTGAGGTCTACAAATATTGCGAAAAGTTACCTTTGGTGTTCTTTGAGATTTTCTTGAAGTTGACGGCAGCCAAAATCATGCCCACTGTCTCGCGATCTGCACGAATACGTAATGACTTCAGGGCACAAGATCATCCTTGAGTTTCTGTGTAAGTCGGTTCAGCAATATACCAGCTAATATTTTGCCAGCGATGTATAGCAAAGATATCCCTTTGTGGTTGTCACAAGACATGTTTATGTCCTTGCCTTTATATATCTCGGCAATTGTGGCATCGTTCAGGTTTTGATGCAGGGTTCCTGAGCTCCATGTTGTAACAAAGATCTTGGTAGGTTTCTGGACAAGCACCTCCCCTCTTATCTTGTAGATGTCTACTGGGATGGCATCCATACCGGGATCTTTTCCATGTGACATTTGTCTAATTACAGTCTTTACTTCTTGATTTGTTAGTGGTATGTCAAACTCTTCTCATGTTGTATTGTGGCATGTGATATATTTCTTCCTCTCTATAGACTGATACCTTATTTGGCTTCGAAATGCTGTGTCCATCGAGGTTCTCAATTGTTTCCTATACAAAATCATAGTTTTACGTTCCCGACAGTCATTATGTAAATCATAGTTTTACGTTCCCCACAGTCATTATGTTAATCATAGTTTTACGTTCCCCACAGTTATTATGTTAATCATAGTTTTACGTTCCCCACAGTCATTATGTAAATCATAGTTTTACGTTCCACACAGTCATCATGTAAATCATAGTTTTACGTTCCCCACAGTCATCATGTAAATCATAGTTTTACGTTCCCCACAGTCATCATGTAAAACATAGTTTTACGTTCCCCACAGTCATCATGTAAATCATAGTTTTACGTTCCCTGTAGTGTCCTCACGTTATTCATAATTTTACTTTCTCCGTATTGTCCTAAAGACACACTTTTCATATGAAACTGTATTTCTATTTTGCAGCACAATGTCTGATGTAACCACCAGCAGGATACGATAGTAAAATCATCTTGATTGGCGCCGACTCTGACGATTATTATGCTTGATCTCTGCTACACAAGCGTTCTTCCTTTCACAGTTTATGTCGCAATATTGGGATCTATCGCTTTGTCCATAGGCGTCTACCTGAAGGGATTTTTCATCACGGCCTACTCAGAAAAACCAGCTCTGTACTTTAGGGAGTCCTCACTTAATTCGCATATTTTTAGTAAGTATTATTGGTGCCGTTATTGTTATTATTATAGATTGCTATTGCAGCGGCTGTTATAGTTATTGTTACTGTTGTGCTTGCTGATGTAATTATGTTTCTGTTATTGTTGCAGCTACAGTTGCTGCTGTTATTGTTGTTGTTGTTTTGATGGTGCTGCTGCTGCTGACATTACTGTAGATGTTGCTGTTTTTATTGTTGTTGCTTGTGTAGTTGGTGTTTCTGCTGCTGTTCTGTTGTTGTCAATAAAATGTAATTCATTCATTGGTAGTATGTCTTCCGGCGTAGGCGATCATGTCTCTCCACAGTCCTCTGTTATACATTTAAATAAGTTTCTGATGATTCTGCATCATGCCAGGCTTTCAAGCCATCCAACATTTTCTCAATGTCTTCCTCTGTCTCTCTTACCCTCGATCTTTCCAGTTGTTCTCATCTCTTCCCACCTCTTCTCATGGCATGTCCCAGAAACTGTGATTGTCGTCTTCTAATACAGTTAAAAACATCTCTATTTGAGTTTACCAGTTGTAGAATTCTAGCATTACTCTTTTTAGCTGTCCATTTAGCTTGTCATATTTTCAACATTCTTCTATAAAACCACATCTCTGTGGCCTCTAAATGTTTTCTTGCAATATTATCAATTATCCATGCTTCACTACCATATAACAATATGGGATCTATGTAACATTTTAGTATGTTCTTTCTTACTTCTATTGATAATGAATTATTACACAAGATGGTTCTAATCTTCAGGAATGCTGTTTTTGCCTGTGCTGTTCGACTTTTTATCTCAGAGGCGCATCCACATCTGAAGTAACAATTGTAACCAAATATTTAAATGTGTCTACTTGTTTAAGAACTGTCCCCTTGACCTTGATGTTACATTTAGAATGGTTAGATGTTTTAGATGTAACCATTACTTCTGTTTTCTTGGTGTTCAAGCTGAGACCTTTGTTTGCACTTTCTTCTACTATAGTTGTAATCAATTGTTGTAAAAAAAAAAAGGTAATACTGCTGTAAAACTGTATGAAAATAGTAATTGCGTGGGATACAGGTAATACAGTCTTATTGAACGACGAAAAGCACTATCACTTTTTGATGACCACGTGAAAGAACAATACACATGACAAAATCATACACAGTACATAATCGACTTTTCGACAAAATGACCGTTATCAAGATAAATAAGCACATTACATCAAAAGACGATGAATAGAAATGACAACCACACACAGACGTGTCCGAGCGAAATGTGGATGCGAGATGCCGGAAGGATAGGAGCAGGGAATATATTAAAATGTAAATATATGTGGAAGCGAAATGAAGAAAACGATGACGTAAATGACGGAAAAATAGGAATAAAGACAAAGACCACACCAACCGGGAACTAAACAAAAGATGGTCGGAATTGAGTTCATGTGGCTTGAGAGTAAAAAGGTAAAGGTAAAGGTAGGTCCCATGGCATCTGCCGTCGGGGATGAAGATAACTCTTCATGTACTAAGCCGCAGCAACTATTAGGTGGGGTGGCCAGTTCCCTTCCTTGCTGTTTTTACCTTCCCTAACTCATGCGTCAGGTACTCATTTACAGCTGAGTCGATGTGGAGGAGTGGTCGTGTCAAGTGAGAAATCACAACCCGGATTTTTTTTTAATGTCCGGACGTGGTTTCGAACCTGGCACGCTGTAACCAGATGATAGCAAGCAAGCTCACTATCCACTAGGCTACCGCGCTCCTCATGGTTAGATGTACCCAAGTACCCAACGAAAAAATAGAACGATTCTCAAGAGAGTACCCTAGATCTATCATCAGTGGTGCAACATATAATAGCACCACGGTGGACGTCGTCATTGAGGTGTGTGACAACAGGAGTAGGTCTTCTGTGTTTTGTGGCATGAATATGGTTACAGAAGGGCCTCTTTTTTGTGCAATGGTCAAAATTTTGGCTATGTGTATGATTTTGTCCTATGTATTGTTGTGTGTATTATTTCACGTGGGCATCCAAAAGTGATAGTGTTAGTTATCGTTCAGTAAGACTGCATTACCTGTACCCCATGTAAGTACTATTTCCATACAGTTTTACAGCAATTTTACTGCCAATCTAATATTGAATATTTTTAAACTTGTTAACTTCAAATATGTTTTTGACAGATGACGCAGTGCGGCTCACTTTAATTGTGTTTTTTTATTTATTTTTTTTTTGTTATTTCTTTTTGTTAATTTTTTTTTTTTGTAGAGTGGACAATTTTTTTTTATTTTTTTTTTTTAAAGTACAATCTTTATTCATAACTTTTTTAAAATGTGTACATATTGCAAACCCCCAATTTTTATTGTCTCTGACATGGACCCCCTGATTCCTTGTAAATTCCCTGTGATTCCTTGTAAATATGGCTTACTGTAGAGGACTCGTCTGGAATGACGGAAAAGTGTAAAATACTGCTCTGTGCACAATTCTTCTTCTTCTTCTTCTTCTTCAGCGTTCATTCTCAAACTCCTGATGGATCTCTCTTGTAGCAGGACCATGATCCATTCTAGATTTCCAGCAAGATGTAGTCCAGAGAATGGAAATGCGTTGTGTCGCAGTTTTATTTGCTTCAATGGTCCGACACATCTGTCTTCGGCGGGTGTGTACAATTCAAAGACCCAGTCTACTTTAGCAGATGAAGTAGGGTAAGATGCAGAGTGTTGTTCTTGGTCACCAGATATATACATGTTTCGTGTACCATCTAGCGTGTGACTCTTCCTCGTGACTAAGCATGTCATTATATCTAAACTTCCAGCTTCCTGCAGGTTTGTTATGTCTACTTCATCAACCCAACATCGTCACTCTAAAATTAGTTCTCGCGTGTCTTCGATAATATTACTATTTACATATTACTCTCGTCAACCATTTTTTCTACTTCAAACTATTAAGGTCTTCTCCCAGTCCAGTTTCCATACTTGATACACTCTAATGAATCATGGATCATATACGCCTTGCAGAAAAACAGTTTTAATGTATTTTTTCTGCTTCTTCATCGTTCGTTCTCAAATACCCACTAGTTCTCTCTTGTAGCAGGACAATTGCCCAACTAAATTTCCAGCATGATATAGTCCAGAGAATGGAAATGCGTTGTGTCGCCATGTTATTTACACCAATGGCTCGATACATCCGTCTTCGGTGGGCAATGTATTTAATATGCTCGGCTTCAAATGCATAGAATCTTCTGCTACGATATGGTAACTGACGGATTATTTTCCACGTCACCTAAGATGGTTGTGCCAGGTGTACCGATTGGATGACTAGTGGCTCCCATAAACTTTTCTAATTGTAGATTTGACCTCTAGGAAAAAAAACATAAGATTAGTGGCTGAAGACTTTTCTCAAGGGGAACTGAGTTATTTCTATTATGGCCCATGGCGTTAACAAAGACATTTCTCAAGGGGAACTGAGTTATTTCTATTATGGTCCGTGACGTTAACAAAGACTTTTCTCAAGGGGAACTGAGTTATTTCAATTATGGTCCATGATGTTAACAAAGAAATATTCTAACTTTCTGGAAACATGTTTACGATATAACGAAAATGGGCATCTCCCACTGTTGAAAGAAATATATCTTTCCAAGAGGCGTAATTTTCTTGTTTGCTTACAGTATTAAACTATCACTTTCACTTATATTAAAAAGAGGTAGAATAAACAATGACATTATCAGAAATATGATGAAAGCAATACCATTATCAGAAATATTATGAAAGCAATACCATTATCAGAAATATTATGAAAGCAATACCATTATCAGAAATATTATGAAAGCAATACCATTATCAGAAATATTATGAAAGCAATACCATTATCAGAAATATTATGAAAATAATACCATTATCAGAAATATGATGCAAAAATATGGTGCAAAAATACATAGACACTCAAAAAATCTAATGATTCGGCCACCTGATCAGAATAGAACCAGATCTCATTCCATTGTTAGTCTTCAGTAGAAGATCATCTGAAAGGAGAAGCAGGGGAACACCCAGGCGTAGATAGATGACGTCAATGAATCTCTAGAACACTAGTGCTACACTATTTCAGCAGCGGCACAGTTAGACTTCGTCTCCCCATGATGCCTAGGGGGACACACGACAAGACAATAAGACTTTCAGATAACATAATTTCGACTTAATCTCTCTCAGCCAGGAATTGTTCATGTATGAAAGTCTACTATCTTAACTAAACTTTCTTAAAGAAAAACTGTTTAGAAATGTCAAAAATCAAGTAGGACTTCATTACCTGTCTTCCACGTGAGTATTATTTTCAATTATGTTCTACTAGCAGTACCACCTTCTATTTAGAAATGTCATGTGAAGTTTTTTTTTGTTTTTTTTTTACATTGTTATGCTACATTGAATATCTACACGTACTAATGTTAAATGTTTGTGGTTCTCGATATGATTCTTCTTGATTCTTCTTGATCAGAAAACTGGCCTCACAGCACGTGGGACATTCCTATAAGTGCTCCGCCCTCTGTTCCAGCAGCCATTCGATTCGATGGTGTTTCGAGTCCAATGCTGTCGAAACAGACGTCGACATCAGGGCACATCTCTGGTCCTTGCGACAGGTTTCTTTGTTGTTCTACCCACACACGCGGTGCCCGTAGCTAGTTCAAGCACAACGTCGGCCTGTCCGAACAACATGGTAACTGTTATCGAAGGACGGTATATGTTTACATATATGATATGTTTACATACCTATACAGTGCGTGTGTTGCTGTTGTCTGTGTGTTGATCGACCGGTCCATATTTATAGTAACTTGAAAATATACACGTTGGAATTTGGACTAAAATTGCATCTTTTTTTATGGATGTTGTGTGGTCGAATACAGAAAACGTGTTGACTCACATTACGAGGTAAGTAGGTGCCATCTAAGGGGTTCTAGTTCAAATCCCGTTTTCTGCATTATGATTTTTCTTTTCTTATTTAATATTTTTTAAACTGTGTTTTTTTAATTTCGTTGAAATTAAACTCAAATTAGCGTAACTGAAATATTGCAGTTAACTGTCAACATGAAAGCAGCATCCATCTCATCCTGCTTGTTGTGTGGTAAGCTGTGTGGGGTTGTTTTTTTTTCAAAGTGTATATTATATCTACAATTAACCTATTAATAACCTTTTTCTATACTCTACAGACCAATGTAAGTTAACAAATCGGTACTTTAGTCCACACTGTTTGCTCAGCTCGCGCCATTTGCAGACTGTTCTTCCCAACATACTTCCCAAGCCAGAAGTCACATACGAGCGAGAGTATCTACAGATGAGAGATAAAGGTGTGGTAGCACTAGACTGGGTAATCTATCCACACTTCAAGGTGAAAAGGTCAGTTGAAGGTTATATTCGAGATCGTTCGCTGAATAGAAAACCTACCAACAGCGTTAATTAGGACCCCATTCGTAACATTTTTGATAATTGTTGGGCTCTCAGTTGGTGACTATGTATATACTTAGAGTCGCCTTTACTATTATTGGCATGCGATTCCGTGTATGTAAATAGTGACCAACCAAAATCCAAACAATAATCAAAAACGTTACGAAGTGGGTACTAATTAATTCTGTTGGAAGGTCTTTAAAATTGACGGCCATGGTTATGTTGCATATAACTAACGTTGTATACAACACATTCAAAACAAATGTGTTACATCCACGGAATTCTATATACATGGATATTCTACGGATTTTGCATCGCCATGGCAAGGGTTGGATGTAAATACTTGGATTACTGAGAGTTATTTTACAAATACCATGAATTTTCTTGTCGATTTTGAGCTATACTGGTGAAAAAAAAAATTTAAAACTCCCACATTTTGCTTCTTGTCCTGGACATACTCTTCACAAGTATATGTAGAGCGTGTATTTTTAAACATGCGTTCGCAAACTCCCGTGGGATCTTTCTTATAGCAGGACAATATGACAATGTCCCTAGAAGGATATAATCCAGATAATAGAGATGTGGTGTGTCGCTGTTTTATTTCCCTCAATAGCCCGATATATCCCATTTCGGCATTTACAAAATGTGTAGTTTGTAAGTGAACTTTCAGAAAGATTTCTGTTTATAACCAACTCTTATCGTGATGTTCCAAGTAATTTCATAGCACATACGTCTATCTAGAGATTCGTGGTACATCACATCTCTAATGTTTATAACTTTCTTCTTCCCGTTCAAAGTTTAATATGTCTGCACAGCAAGTAATTTTGTTATGTGTCATGTGACGTATTCTTTCCAGAATTCAGTCTTCCTCATGAATCTCCTGAAATCCCCCTGATTTCTGGCAAGTTGTCCCGCCTCCTTCACTGACAGGTGTATGCATTCCTGAATATCTCTTCTCAAGTGACATCCTAGCCTCTACTGCCTTCTATCGTTCCCTCCAATAACACTCTTTCCATGCCTTTACATGCCGAAAAAAAACCCAACTTCCTTCTCAATATGGTGTCTAAAAGCCAATTTCTTGGAGGTTGATTTTGCTTAGCACGTCTTAGTCTTCTGTGCTGTCCTTTGTATTATGAAGACTCTTCCTTAGCACTTCATTTCCAAAGCCTCTATTCTCCTGATTGTAGTTCTATTTATTGTCCATCTTTCACAACCGTAGATCGTCAATTTTGTCGTACAGACATGTTATCTAGTTGTGTTGTGTGATACCATGGTTGCTGATGCGCCTTTCAGCCTGGTTATCTCCTTCAACACCAGTGATTGCTTGGGCAGAACTGCTTGATATTAGGGATTGCCCAACAAATCTCTTAGTTTCCAGCCTCTGTTAGCTGGAACTATTCCCACTTCAAAGAGTTGGCATCGATGCGGGTGTTTATAACCAACTCTTACCGTGATGTTGCAAGTAATCCCATAACACATCCTTCTATCTAAAGATTCGTGGTACATCACGTCGCTAATAATTTATAATCAGGAACGTAGATGCGACTTTAATCAATTAAAGAGAGGAACTATTTTATTTCTGTTTACAATATTTAAGTTATCATTATTTGCACATTACGGACAGATGTGTCCACATTTTTAACGAAGCAAACTATACATTATTTAACAAAACGAAATTTTGATAAAGAAGCATAAACTTCCGGATTCATCGTTCTGTGCGCTACACATTGGGAGCCCCTTCACTTGGAAGACTCTGGGACGAGGAGGGGGACTCTGAGTAAATTGTTAAGCTTATCAAACTTGTGTTCTACGTAACTATTATTTTAACAATCCGACCTGTGACTTCAGCATATCTCAGATTATTTTAACAATCCGACCTGTGACTTCAGCATATCTCAGATTATTTCAACAATCCGACCTGTGACTTCAGAATATCTCAGATTATTTTAACAATCCGACCTGTGACTTCAGCATATCTCAGATTATTTTAACAATCCGACCTGTGACTTCAGCATATCTCAGATTATTTAACAATCCGGCCTGTGACTTCAGCATATCTCAGATTATTTTAACAATCCGACCTGTGACTTCAGCATATCTCAGATTATTTAACAATCCGGCCTGTGACTTCAGCATATCTCAGATTATTTTAACAATCCGACCTGTGACTTCAGCATATCTCAGATTATTTTAACAATCCGACCTGTGACTTCAGCTTATCTCAGATTATTTTAACAATCCGACCTGTGACTTCAACATATCTCAGATTATTTTAACAATCCGACCTGTGACTTCAGCATATCTCAGATTATTTTAACAATCCGACCTGTGACTTCAGCATATCTCAGATTATTTTAATAATCCGACCTGTGACTTCAGCATATCTCAGATTATTTTAACAATCCGACCTGTGACTTCAACATATCTCAGATTATTTTAGCAATCCGGCCTGTGACGACTTCAACATATATCAGATTATTTTAACAATCCGACCTGTGACTTCAGCATATCTCAGAATATTTTAACAATCCGACCTGTGACTTCAGCATATCTTAGATTATTTTAACAATCCGACCTGTGACTTCAGCATATCTCAGATTATTTTAACAATCCGACCTGTGACTTCAGCATATCTCAGATTATTTTAACAATCCGGCCTGTGACTTCAGCGTATCTCAGATTTTTTTAACAATCCGACCTGTGACTTCAGCATATCTAAGATTATTTTAACAATCCGGCCTGTGACTTCAGCATATCTCAGATTATTTTAACAATCCGACCTGTGACTTCAACATATCTCAGATTATTTTAACAATCCGACCTGTGACTTCAGCGTATCTCAGATTATTTTAACAATCCGACCTGTGACTTCAGCATATCTCAGATTATTTTAACAATCCGGCCTGTGACTTCAGCGTATCTCAGATTATTTTAACAATCCGACCTGTGACTTCAGCATATCTCAGATTATTTTAACAATCCGGCCTGTGACTTCAGCGTATCTCAGATTATTTTAACAATCCGACCTGTGACTTCAGCATATCTCAGATTATTTTAACAATCCGGCCTGTGACTTCAGCATATCTCAGATTATTTTAACAATCCGACCTGTAACTTCAACATATCTCAGATTATTTTAACAATCCGACCTGTGACTTCAACATATCTCAGATTATTTTAACAATCCGGCCTGTGACTTCAGCATATCTCAGGTTGTGGGCCTAATATTTTGCCTACTTATAAGCATTCCAGGAATTTGGAATATTGATCTTATGATGGTGAAGCTATTTAAAGCAATCCACGCGAGAAGCGTACACATAGATAATTGAAAATCAATTATCGATTTTATAAGAAGTGATTTTAATGTAACAGACGTTTTTAAGTAGGCCTTATAATACAAATGGGCACAATTAATGGCAAAACTAAAAAAACAGTAGTTCCCCAACTTTCTTCCACTCACGTCCCCTTTTAGACCCCTCAGTTTTAGACCTACATTTAACACTAAGTTAATTTCTTCTTCTTCTTCTGCATTCGCTCTCAAACTCCTGCAGATTAGCAGGATGTAGTCCGGAGAACGGAATGCGTTGTGTCTTGGTTTACAGCATTGCTGCAATATCTACCCCCCTTTCGACCTGACACATCCGACTTCAGCATGGCTTTGGGTCACTGACTGTATATGGGATGGGACAGCCAACTCCATCCCATAACCTCCTTAGTCGCCTTTTACGACATGCGTAGAAGTTAAACAGTGTTGCTATTCTTTGCTCCCCTTTCGGGCCCCGGCAACACACGGGCGACACTAGGTTAATTTATATAAAGGCAAAAGTCAAGTTTAACTGTGGTTATAACGTTATAGAACGATCCTACGAATATCATTGACAGAGAACAAGAAGAACATTGAAGTTTTGAAATTACTGAAACTAAATGAAGACTGACTTCTAAATACCATCATAAGACGGAAGCTACAATATTTTGGACACTTAAAGCCACATAATGGTATGGAAAGGCTTATTCTAGAGAGTAGAGTGCAAGGCAAGAGAAGAAGAAGGAGACTGAGAAGACGATAGACCAGCGACATCGAAGAATGTATGCAGCATATGTCTCTGGCCAATGCAGGCCTGCTTGCCCGGAACAGCAATGCGTTTAGGGTATCCATGACGAAGACAACGTTCTGGAAAGAATATGTCACTTGATATCTATATATATATATCATGTTCTAATTTGGTAAGGGGGAGGGGTTTGGTGTTCAATTCCTCCCCCCTTATCTGAAGGCTTGAGATATATATGTGTGTGCGTGCATGGTGAGTGGGATATATATATATATATATATATATATATATATATATATATATATATATATATATATATATATATATATATATATATATATATATATGTGTGTGTGCGTGTGTGTGCGTTTGTACGTGCGTGAGTGCCTGTGTGTGTGTGTAAAAACAATCTGGTGATCAATCAACAAATCTCTCTAACGAATGTAAACAGCATCAATATCATCTCCGCCGCAATGAATACCTGCACTGGTGATCAATTGTGAGGGAGATGAGGCAAAGCTGCCTTTTTTTCTTGAAGTCTTCAAGAGGCTCTCAGCAAAGTTCTCATGAGAGTAGAACAACGCCCAACTAGTGATAAAGCACCCTACAGCCACATTTGATCAATAAGCATTTTATGCCTTCTTCTCGTTCGCAGATTGTATAGTTGTGCCATATAGGCGGGTTGCATGATAGTATGGTAGCTGGTACGAATCTCGACCTGGTATTTCTGACTTCAGCACCTGTTCTTGATTGAGCAGGACTGTGATCCTGTTTCATATAGAGGATGACAGAACCAGTCTTTATTTCCAGCCGCTGTTACCTGGACATAGCCCCATCGCCACTTCAATGAGTTGGCCTCGATGGGAGTCTTCTGTAATTTTAGAAAGCTATTTTAAAAACTTACCACGAGAAACAGTACCAAAATAAGACAACATGGAGGTGAAGGCAAACCCCACTACCTGACACATACAACAGGATCACTACATTACTCCCTCTGTAATAGCTTCAAACCAGAAGAGTGGGTACAATTTTGACCAAGAAGAAGGGTTCTCAAACCAGAGCAATAGGTACAATTTTGACCAAGAAGAAGGGTTCTCAAACCAGAGCAATAGGTACAATTTTGACCAAGAAGGAAGTGTTCTCAAACCAGGGCTGTAGGTACAATTTGACCAAGAAGAAAGGGTTCTCAAACCAGGGCTGTAGGTACAATTTGACCAAGAAGAAAGGGTTCTCAAACCAGGGCTGTAGGTACAATTTGACCAAGAAGAAAGGGTTCTCAAACCAGGGCTGTAGGTACAATTTGACCAAGAAGAAAGGGTCTCAAACCAGGGCTGTAGGTACAATTTGACCAAGAAGAATGGGTTCTCAAAAGCTTGTGACTTCTCCTTTGTGAGATTTTTAATGATCATTTTAGGAACAACGCCAAGCGGGGGGGGGGGGCTGATAGAAGAGTTTAATATATAACACATTAAATTTTCCTAAAGAGGGAAGTATAATGTGTTTTGCACCCTGGACTCCAACATCAATATCTAAGGTGTGAGGTATTTTAACTTAAGTTTTCCAAATTTAAATTAAAATAGACTTGTATTATTCACCATGTCATCTTTCCATCAGAAAAATGACGGTGTTGGTGGTAATACCACCCATAACCGAAGGAGCTTTACACATGTGTTCTATTTGCTACGCGGCTACACAGAGAGGAATGAAGGCAGTAGTTTTCAACAGACGTGGTCACGGAGGTAGTGTTCTAACGACACCAAAACTTCAAGTAAATATATCCCTACCGTCTTATTTTTGTTCCAAGTTTTGTCTATGCATGACCAGATCTCTTGATAAATTGTGTTGTTTGAGTCTTTATGAGTTGTGTTTGAAAGTTCTTCATGGCTTCTTTATACAGATCCCCACATGATTATAACCAAGTTCACAATTTAACCACTGCATACAGATCCACTGATTATAACCAAGTTCACAATTTAACCACTGCATACAGATCCACTGATTATAACCAGGATCACAATTTAACCACTGAATACAGATCCACTGATTATAATCAAGTTCACAATTTAACCACTGCATACAGATCCACTGATTATAACCAAGTTCACAATTTAACCCTTGCATGCAGATCCACTGATTATAACCAAGTTCACAATTTAACCCTTGCATACAGATCCACTGATTATAACCAAGTTCACAATTTAACCATTGCATACAGATCCCCACATGCTTATAACCAAGTTCACAATTTAACAACTGCATACATATCCACTGATTATAACCAAGTTCACAATTTAACCCTTGCATGCAGATCCACTGATTATAACCAAGTTCACAATTTAACCCTTGCATGCAGATCCACTGATTATAACCAAGTTCACAATTTAACCCTTGCATACAGATCCACTGATTATAACCAAGTTCACAATTTAACCATTGCATACAGATCCCCACATGCTTATAACCAAGTTCACAATTTAACCACTGTATACAGATCCACTGATTATAACCAAGTTCACAATTTAACAACTGCATACAGATCCACTGATTATAACCATGTTCACAATTTAACCAGTAAACTATGTCTTTCCAAGGCTGTCCATAAATTACATCAACAAATTTGTTTACCAATGTTTGACCCACCATCCCACCTCCCTTTATCAAAAACTGTCAATAATTCATCCCCACCCCCTTTTCTGCTTAATTATGTCCCGATAGCATTTTACTCTCCAATATAAACTCTTAAACTTTCTTTTGAAGAATAAATTGAGTGCTGAGGGCTCGCCCATGCTGTCATTTCTGGTCAATCTTTTCTACCATTCAAGAGTGGTCAACCACCAATGTAAGACCTGCTGGTTCATTGGGGGGGAAACTCATTAGATTTTGCCATTGATTTTCATTGGTCACTGTGTGGCCTCATTTTGTAGACAGCCAATAAATATTAGAGAAAGAAATCAAATGGGTCACTTTTAGAAGGTTTTTACTACTTTGCAGAAGTACAGGCTTTAAACATTGCTTCAGAAATAATTAAAAACACAACAAGCCAATGCCAGCAGGTGGTATTTCTTACTGATGCTATGTCTGTCCTACAAGCCCTTGACAGCAATAAACTGCCAGACCTGAAGAAAGCCATGAGAGAAGTGAGCATCCAAAGAAGGGTTGTACTACAGTGGATACCATCCTACTGTGGCATACCAGGAAATGAAGAGGCAGACAGACTGGCAAAGGATGGAGCAACACAGGAACAAAAATCCCAAGAAATCACCTACCAAGAAAAGAAGACCCTCATCAAAGCCATCAGGAAAGTCGACCACCCAAAAGACAATTACTACTATCTTGACAGAGCAGAGCAGGTTATTATCTTCCGCCTCAGAACAGGATACAACAGATTAAACAGCCACTTAAATAGACTAAGATTGGTCCCATCACCACTGTGCCTTTGTGGCAGCAGCACAGACAGCTGAATATATCCTGCAAGACTACAATACACTAAACCAGTTAAGGGAAGACCACTGGCCCACAGAGATGGATATCCACAGAAAGATGTATGGGAGCACTGAGGAGCTTTCAAATACAGCAGTTTATTAAGAAAACAGGACTTGCTGTGTAGACATGTCAAACTGAGAACGAGAAGAAGAAGAAGAAGAGAAGGTTGTTTTCTAATGTCATATAGGCCTAACTTCGATTGCTTAACGATTCAAACGTGTACACTGTGACCGTCGGATGTACAAACTACTCGTATGTTGGCTAAATATGGGGGGAAAAGCTTTCTAAAACGACGCTTTAGCTTTTTTCTCTGATTTCCATCGGTTACTATAGTTATAGTCTGTCTCAATAAAACAATCAAAATCATGCGAAAGGTCAAATGAGTTCTTTTAGATGGATTTTTAAATCCTATTTAGCCAACAAATGTACTATTTTCGATGGTCACAATGTAAATGTTTGAATCGTGAGAAATCGAAGATATATGACCTATGGGCTCATTAGAAAACAGCCTTCTAAAGTGACTCAAGACTTTTTTTCAGTGGTTTTTATTTTTTGTCGACAAAATGTAGCAACAAAGTGACCAATGACAATAACGGAAAATATCTAACAAGTCACTTCAGAAGGTTCTTTTCCAATGAACCAACATATCTTACATTGATTAGTGGCCACTCTTGAATGAGTTATCAAAAATACTGGCCTAGAGATTACGTCATGAGCGAGCCTGGACCATTTAACTTATTCTTCAAAAAATAAGTCTAGGGTTTTCTGTGGCATAATTGCTTAGCCATTGCTTTGCATTCTTCTTCTTCAGTGTTCATTCTCAAACTCCCGCTGGATCTCCCTTGTAGCAGGACCGTGGTCCTACTAGATTTCCAGCAGGATGTAGTCCAGAGATTGGAAATGCGTTGTGTCGCCGTTTTAATTGTGTCAATGGCCCAACACATCTGTCTTCGGCGGAGCTTTGCATTCAAGAATCTTGTTTACAAGTGTATCTCTTCGCAGATCTTCGGGTATCATTTGAAGCTATGGAGCTACGTGCCATGAGTGGTACTTCCTGCATGTACTTCACTGTGTTCTTGGTGACTAGACCCGCAAAGTTGAAGCAGAGTCCTCCGCCGTCAATGGTTGGAGGCATTGACACAATTTGTGACCAGAAAAATTACCTTTAGACTCGTGTCAGAACATGCGGGGGGGGGGGGGGGGGTTTAATGCAATTAACGAGCCGATACACTGGCAAACATGACCGCAGTGTCAATAGGTACATTAATGGATCGATCTGAAATAATTAATGTGTTAAGGGACCGTGTCCGCTTAGAAAAGTTTCAAAATTGTGATTCATGGTCACTCTTAAAACTTTGCGAGATTGGTATAAAGACCAGCGAGATTGGTATAAAGACCAGCGAGATTGGTATAAAGATCAGCGAGATTGGTATAAAGATCAGCGAGATTGGTATAAAGATCAGTGAGATTGGTATAAAGATCAGCGAGATTGGTATAAAGATCAGCAAGATTGGTATAAAGATCAGCGAGATTGGTATAAAGATCGGCGAGATTGGTATAAAGATCGGAACAGCCTGTAAAAAGAGACATGATCTTCTTCTTAAGACTGATCTTCTTCTTCTTCTGCGTTCGTTCTCAAACTCCTGTAGATTAACAAGCTGTAGTCAGGAGAACGGAATGCGTTGTGTCATGGTTTACAGCATTGCTGCGATATCTGCGCCTTTCGGCCCTTCAGACTGATAAATCATCATCGATCTGAAACTGTCGGACACTACACTATTACAGATTTATTGAGACTGAGATGGGAACACCGGACTTGTCGCTGATGATAACCTGCAGTCATAACTCAGCTCATAACTTTGCTGTTTTGTTGGTAGCGCTAGAGTACGTATGGAGACACTTGAGTATAATAGTCTCTAAAACACCCAGACCATTAGGTCATATTTAGATAAAAGCTAATACGGCCTGATATAACCAAAATAGACTTCTGTCTTAGGTTGAAAAGGTCGTGCCTCAGCTAAGAGGCTTAATCACCCATTTAACAAACAAACAACAAATTCTTTTCCCCAAAAAAAATTGTGTCTAAGAAAGCGACTACAGACATCCCTCAGTTATCGCGGTTAATAGGGACCAGAACCGGCAACGTTAAGTGAAAAACAGCGAAGTAGTGTCATCCTCTCATTTTTTAACACACGTAATTTTTTTTGGTATGTATAATATCAATAAATGTATATGAAACCATATAATTACATATGTTATCATTAGAACATTAACGAATAGTTTCAAACATGTACATAAAATATTAATAGTATAAATAACATACATAAAATAATGTATAAATAATATAAATATGATACGTGTGTGTGTGTAACATACGTAGATGTAACTCAAGTGTACATACTGTAAATATGTTTTTAGAAATCCGCGAAGTACTGAGGCCGCGATAAAATGAACCGCGAAGTATCGAGGGATGACTGTACTTAAATTATGTTAAAAATTGGAGAGGGGGGAGGGGTGGTTTTGAAAAAAGTTGACATTAACAATATTGTTTTTTTATACGGCAATTAAATTATTAGAATTTTAAAACATTTTCTAAGATCTGATAAAAATAATGTTGTTTTCTTTTTCGTCCTCTTTCTGTTAAAAATATTTAGGGGATGGATAAATTTTTCGACATAATTTAAGCAAAGATGTGCCATTAATTCTTGGCGGGGGGGGGGGGGGGGGTAAAAAATTGGCCAAAAACGTGTTGATGTAATTTATAGTCCCAAAGTCTAGGATATGTCTGTTTGTTTTTATTTGTTTGCTTGTTTATGTGTTTGTTTATTTGTCTGTGTATGTGTTTGTTTATTTGTCTGTGTATGTGTTTGTTTATTTGTCTGTGTATGTGTTTGTGTGTGTATGTTTATTTGTTTGCTCGCTTGTTTTGGGTTTTTTGTTGTTTGTTTATTTGTATGTTTAATATGTGTTTGTTTATTTGTTTGTTTGTCTGTATGTTTGTTTTGTTATTTGTATTTGTTTTTTTTTCCTTTATTTGTTTGATTGTTTGTTTGTATTTATTTGTTTAGTGTTTGTTTTTATTTGTTTGTTTATTTGTATTTGTTTATTTGCTTGTTTGTTTTTATTTATTTGTTTGTTTGTAAATTTATTTGTTTGTTTGTAAATTTGTTTGTTTGTTTGTTAGCTATCCTCAGAAATTGCGTGCGTCTTGCTCTTACTTCCTATTTGTTTTGGCGGATGCTACAACGTTAATTTATATTATGTATCAATATTTATCTCTGCAGAGTTATGGTGACCCATCTGATCTACGACAAGTCATTAAATACATCAAAATGCGCATGCCCAAGTCGCCGCTTGCCGCAGTTGCTTATGGGACAGGATGTGGTTTACTCATGTCCTATTTGGGTTTGTATTTTGAATTTATTTTTAGAAGCCAGCGTATCTGTTATATCATATTTTCACAATTTAGTTTTTTTTTTCCTATGGAATTGAAATCGAAATTTCCCTGCAAGTTTGCGTTGTTTCAGACACACAAAATGATGTATAATTTATGAAGATTAATATCCTACAATATCATTGGTGGTTGGACACACTCGATAATGGGAGGTTAGGTAACAACGTATGCGTATGAAGGAGATATATCAACGACAAGGTTTATAGGTAGGATATTACAATTCATATACCCAATGCAGGGCGTATTACAATTCATATACCCAACACAGGGCGTATTACAATTCATATACCCAACAGAGGGCGTATTACAATTCATATACCCAATACAGGGTGTATTACAATTCATATACCCAATACAGGGTGTATTACAATTCATATACCCAATACAGGGTGTATTACAATTCATATACCCAACACAGGGTGTATTACAATTCATATACCCAACACAGGGTTTATTACAATTCATATACCCAACACATGGTTTATGATTACAATTCACACATTCATGCTTACACTCACAATACACTTTTTCATACTTTAAATTCAAGGTTTTTGTTTTTTTTCCAGGTGAATTTGGCTCTTCTGCACTACTCACTGTCGGCGCATGTGTCTCTCCATGCTATGACGTTCCCTTACGATTTTCTTCTCGTGTGAACAACCTCTATGACCTCATCCTACTCCTCAGACTAAAGTCCGTACTCTGTCATCATGCCAACGCTCTAACTCAAGTATTAGACATAGATAAGGCAATGTCAACTTGGACGTTTTCTGAATACGATCAGTTAGTATACTGTCCATTTTATGGATATTCCAGCATGGAGCAATTTTGGGAAATGAATAATCCAATTCGAGATGTGGATGATATAGAAGTTCCTGTTCTGTGCATCAATAGTTTAGATGACCCAATTAGTGCATGTAGTGATATTCCATACGATCTTTTTAAGTGTTATCCAAACTTTCTCCTTGTAGTAACAAAAAAAGGTGGCCATTGTGGTTTTATGGATGGATTCCCGCCAAAATCATGGTCAGACAGTTTGTGTATAGACTACATCGAATGTGTTGTGGAATTCACAACAAAAAACACTCAACAACAGCAGCACAGACCTAGATATCACTCATTATCTGGTAGTAATAATTACGGGTCTAGTAACTCCATCAATAAAATCTCCAACAACTTCCACAGCAATACCTCAAATCACAGCAGATGCAACACACTGTCAAAAAAACGAAGCACAGAGCGGTTCACTATATGAGATATGGAAAACTCAATGGATTTCAACATTTTGTGCATTTGTTTTCAATTGTTCATTTGCTAAGAAATTACTTGATGTCCTTCCTTCACAAGCGAAGATGTGATAATCGCATAGAATTTCTTTACAGTCAATTCAGTTGAATGATTGTTAATCCGCTGATGCCTGACAAGTCAAATCTGAGCTTGGGAAATCCTGCTGCAGTGTAAACTGAAACTTCTTCTTCTTCAGCGTTCATTCTCAAACTTCCATTGGTTCTCTCTTGTAGTAGGACAATGGACCAATTAGATTTTCAGTTGGATGTAGTCCAGAGAAGGGAGACGCTTTGTGTCGCAGATTTATTTCCTCAAATGGTTCGACAGGTCCGTCTTTCATTGACAGTGAACAGAAATAAAGGTCTTGAGGTGATCCAAAGCTGTGTTAATTCTCCGTTGTTTGTCTTTGCTGAATCGTCTGTAGTATCATATTCTCTTCCAGGCTGGAGATGGCTTTAGCGTCCTTGTCAAGGCTAACTGTGATTTGGAAAAGCAACATCAGTGTTGGAGTGAAAATCAAACTGTATAAGTCGCTGGTGCTTTCCGTTGTGTTGTATAGTTGTGAGAGTTGGATACTCACTGCGGACATGGAGAGAAGATTACAGGCTTTCGAGTATAAATGCTACAGAAGAATTCTACGAATTTCCTATAGGCAACATAAGACCAATGTGTACGTAAGAAATAAAGTAGAGATGTGTGCAGGTGTCCAGGAGCCATTGCTTTCAATAGTGAAACGACGAAAACTAGCATGGTTCGGACATGTATGCAGGCACGATTCATTGTCAAAAACAATACTGCAGGGAACTGTCGAGGGTGGAAGAAGAAGAGGAGGACAAATAAAGACATGGACAGACAACATCAAGGAATGGACAGTGCAAGATATTTCCACACTCATCCGCATCGCTGAGGATAGAATTCGCTGGAGGACTCTGTGTGCTGAAGCATCCAATGTGGTACCCCTACGACCCTGAAGGGGTATGGGTTTATTGATTGATTGATTCTCTTCCAAGTATGTAATACCTACACTGATCTGATTAAACCAGATTAGACGGTGAAGAGATACAGTTTCAAAAGACCATGAAGTCCAAGCTGCAATGCTTGAGAGATGTCTTCAAGTAGTCTTTAATGCTACTTCTGACCTCTACTTGAACGGCTACCTATCCACAGCTCATCATCGAAAATCTGCAGACCTCATCGGACACGCAGACGACGTGACCATCCCAGTGACCAGTCTCTAAAATGTAGACATGACGCCTTCCATTAATTTATGTAAAATTGTGTATTGGAATACAACCTCGGCGACACATCTGGCATTGGAACGACAGCTTAAGCTCCCACCCCAACGCTTAACGGCAAGTGAGAATACTGTCAACCATCATTCATCTGGGGACAGACAATATAGTGTATTGGAAATAACAATTACAAGAATTTAGAGAAAGTTATGAGGCTTAAAAACATTTTTTTTAAACAGTGAAAGTAAATCCTAGAATGTAAATCCTAGAAAGTAAATCCTAGAATGTAAATCCTAAAATGTAAATCCTAGAAAGTAAATCCTAGAAAGTAAATCCTAGAAAGTAAATCCTAGAAAGTAAATCCTAGAATGTAAATCCTAGAATGTAAATCCTAGAAAGTAAATCCTAGAAAGTAAATCCTAGAAAGTAAATCCTAGAAAGTAAATCCTAGAAAGTAAATCCTAGAATGTAAATCCTAGAAAGTAAATCCTAGAAAGTAAATCCTAGAAAGTAAATCCTAGAATGATACGTGAAGATGACATAAGGGAATATACATAAATTACGTCAACATTTGGGGGGGTGGGGGGGTCTGATTACGTTTGACAGTTATTGATGAGGGTAAGGGTGTTGGCAAAAGTCAACATCAGTAATACTGTTTTTATACACCAATACAATAGTTTGAATATGAACAAATTCATGTTTCTTTTTGTACTTGTGCTAAAATATTTTCATTGCAATTTTGGGCAAAATCCAGTCCCTGTCTGAATTCTTAACAGTTGTGACAAGGATAGAGGTCCAAAAGTGGCACAAAATTGTTGACGAACAAACAGTTTATGGATATCCCCTCTCTATATCCACTGAGCCGCTAATATCTACATTTTAATATGAATTTACTATTGTGTTCGTCATAGCAGGAAAACCGTACGGAGACAAAGATTAATTAAGAGACGAGCAATAAAGAGAAACGGCAACTGTATTACTTATCCAATCCCTTGGTTTGATTCTGCATTGTCAGAATCATTAGTTCCATATATAAATCTCTAGAATCTAGATGATGAATCTCTAGAATCTAGATGAAAGAGCAAGACATTTATACATACCTCTAATTACATATCCCTAAAAATACATGAATTAAAATGGGTATCAGATGGCAAAATACAAAGAGAAATATCTAAGAGAGACTGTTCGCAGAACAACCATTAAAGAGGGTATGACTATGGGTCTCAACAACATGCAAGAGTTACACACAGTAACATCACACCCCTTGAACTGGAGAGTTCTGGTTTCTGTCCTATGTACCGTATTCAGCGCTGAAGGAGCATTAGACGGATGGATGGATAGATGGATGGACGGACGGATGGATGGATGGACGGACGGACGGACGGACAGACAGACAGATACTTACACAACCTGTCCACATTTTATAAAAAGATTTACAATTGACAAAATAAACATGAACACATATAGTTAACAGTAGGTTCATATGAAACATACCCGGTAATAAATCTACACTTCGACCCTAAGGTCTTTATCAAGAAACAATACCGGACACACATATAACAAACAATAAAAAGACATATTGTGAATGGAATCGCAAATTTCATAACATAGAAAAACAAATACAGCACTAACGTCATGACATAAACCGCATGTATTGTGGTGTGTGTGTGTCATGTGACATATTCTTTCCAGAACGTTGTCTTCCCATGAACTCTCTGAACCTCCCTCTGTCTTGAACGTTGCGGCTTGCATTTTCCAACGATGTATTCATGTTATATTTAATAATTGTAGTAGAAACACTTAATTAAAAAACTGGAGGAATAAGAATGAAATAAAACTAGTAATAAACGGAATGACAAAACAACAGGAATGACGAAACAATATTTTGTAATAACATTGATTTTTTTTCAGGTTAGCAAAGGAAATCAAAAGACACATTTCAAAAATTTGCCTCAAAACATGAAAGGATTAGACCTATTACAAAATGTATTTTTAAAAGTTCTTTTTTTCCTCGGGCTGCGATATCTGTCACTTTCTACCCGAAATGTCTGACTTGGCTTCTTTTCCACTTGGATTATCTCTTTAAGATGTGACATCAAATCCATCCAAAAACATCATTATTCATCTCTTACAACATGCATGGCAGGTAACGGTGTTGCTTTCTTTGCTCCCCTTTCGGGCCGAAAACGCAAGAGAAAAATGTTATGTAGAAAAAAAAGGTTTTTACAGACCGATGTCATGTGGTCCATACGATAGACACTACGTGCACAGTGGTAACTGTATTCGAATAAAACAAAGTTCCATACAGACCGATGTCATGCACAGTAGTCGCCCGTGTGTTGACGGGGCCCGAAAGGGGAGCAAAGAATAGCAACACTGTTTACCTTCCACGCATGTCGTAAAAAAAAACTAAGGAGGCTATGTGATGGAGTTGCCTGCCCATCCCATATAGGGTCAGTGACACAAAGCCATGCTGAAGTCGGATGTGCCAGTCCGAAAGGCGCAGATATCGCATCAGTGCTGTAAACCATGACACAACGCATTCCGTTCTCCGGACTACATCCTGCTAATCTGCAGGAGTTTGAGAACGAACGCAGAAGAAGAAGAAGAAGAAGATGCACAGTAGTAACTGTATTCGAATAAAACTCCCGTTTATACAGAAGTTCAAATCCCAATAGTAAGACCCAACCTCACCCCCTGCTTCTTCTTCTTTCGTTCACTTGAAACATGTCTATATCTGTAATTCTGTCTCCTTAATAAAACTCACTGTCTTTTGTAGTTCATACAGTGTCCCATAGAGTTTTGATTCCAGTGTTGTTTTCTCTGGCCAATATATCTGCCTCAGTGTTTCATGCTCAGAATACTCTTGAAGTATATGTTTGGCACTCTGTACTGCCTGTCCACATGTACACATGGCTGTGTTGCCAATCTTGAACTTTGTATACATGTGACCACCCCCTGCTGAAAATTCCCCTATCAGAAAATTGGTTCCTGACCTAATATTTGGGGGATATTCTGAAAAACACTTCTATGTATGTGTTCAGCCTATGATTGTTTCACTTATCTCAGGGGGACTGGATAATTCAGTGAACAGTCAATGAACGATTTGAAA